>CM051257.1:30304409-30386909 GCA_027921565.1 Artemia sinica
AATGCCGGTAGGAGACAAAGCCATTTTACAATTTAAAAACTTTCAAAATTCCCTGTTACAGAGTGATAAGGTGGCTTTAGATTGTGAAGCAAGACTGCTGGATGTATCTGACTCATCAAAGCCAAATATAGTCAAAGAACATAAACTTGTAGCCGTGTCCTATGCACATGCTCAGCGAGACCCCAACAACAAACAAATGAAACTGGTAGAGTTTTTTGAGACTATGGGAGAGGAGGGTAGTATGGAAAAAGCACTTGTAGCACTAATCAAAACAGCGAATAAGTCTATATCAAGATTGCGTCATACCAACTATCTCATGTCACTAACAGATGAGGAAGAATGTGCTCTAGAAATAGGATCAATTTGTTGGGTTTGTAGGGGTGCTCTTACAGAGAACGATAAAGTACGAGATCATAATCATCTTATTGATGCTAATTCTACAGGGAAAAGTAACTTTCGGGGGTGGGCTCATAATAATTTTAATTTAAAAATTAAACAACAACTCTTTCTTCCGGTTTTTATACACAATTCCAACTATGATATGAAGTTTGTGCTACCAGCAATGGCACAACTTCAAAGAAATGGAGTTATAGATGATGCATGGGTTTAAGACAGCTTTTCCTACAAAATCATACCTAAGTCATCGGAAAAATTGCTTGTTTTGGAATTTATGTGGAAATATGTTGAAGACGGCGTTGAGTATACGAATAAAATTCGCTTTTTAGATTCCTTCAACTTTTTCCAAAATCTTTGAGCAAATTGCTTCAAGTACAGAAAAACGATGACGGCTGCAATGCTTTCCCCCTTCTCAAACAAAAATTTCCAAATGGTTTATATGATTTATTAACGGTCAAAGGAGTTTACGCTTATGATCATTTTAATTCCATGTCGAGATTTTTCTCGACATGAAAATTCCGAGGAGAAAATTCCGAGGAGAAAATTCCCTCAATTGAATCGTTTTACGACAGTCTGCACGATCGTAGGTGCACCCCTGATGAATACAACTTTGCCAATAAGGTGTGGGCAGAGGGAGGGTGTAAAAATGGATTTGAATACTACAAATTGTATTTGTCAAGTGATGTGCTAACTCTGTTGGATATTGTATGTAAAAATAAGGATCAAATTTACAAGGAATTTAATCTTGATCTTGGGTATTATTTTTCCAGTCCACATATGGTAATGGACCTCTTCCTAAAAATTAGTCGGGAAAAAATTGGACTCATCACCGACATTGATCAACACTTGTTTATCGAGAGATCAATGAGGGGTGGCTACGTTATTCATGGGAATCGTATCTTGGAAACTGATCCAACTGGAGGGAAGACGGGAGAAAAGTCGGATGCAGTTTTCCTTGATATGAATTCCCTTTACCCCTCGGCTATGTCTCATTATGCTCTACCTTGCGGTGACTATAAGTGGCTCAATGACCCTTTTGCCTCCAATTTTCCCAACATTGCCAGTGTTGAGGAGAATGGGCCAGTGGGATGGTTTTTTGAAATTGATGGGGAGATACCAGTGGAGCTTCAGGATACGGTAAAAGATTTTGTTTTTCCATGCATTAATAGATCTGTGTCTAGGGACTCTTTGAGTCCCTAGACCTTCAAAACAAAAACTTATTGCCGATCTCCTGCCGAAAAAAAATATTGTAGTACACCACGTAGCATTGAAATGGATGTGTAACAATGGTTTCAAATTCACAAAGATCCATAGAGCCCTCCAATTCAGTCAAAAACCTTATTTGAAAACGTTTGTTGACACTTTTGTCAAGAAACGTTCCGAAGCGAAAAAAAAGGTCGAAAAAGAAATCTATAAACTCATTTTAAATTCGGCCTTTGGTAAAATGTGCTAAAATGTTCACAATAGGAGTCGTTGTGACGTTGTAACCGATCCCGACCAATGTGCTCGAATTATTGCCGATCCCAATTACACTTTCTTTACAATCATTGCTGCGGACATGGTACTATTGAATAGAAAAAGATAAACATAGTATTAAATAAAAGTATTGCAGCAGGCAGTGCCATCTTGGAAATTTCAAAAAAGCTCATGTTGGAATTCTACTACAATGTAGCTAGGGTACAATGGCCGGGGAAGGAACAAGTAGAGGTCTGCTACGGGGATACAGATTCTCCATTGTTAAAAGTCAAAACAGAAAACCTACTTGACGATTTGGCTAACGGTGAAATCATCAGTTCTCGGATGGACTATACAAACTGGAATGGGGAAATCTATCCGGAACTAGTCAAACGTCAAGCTCCAAACCAACTTTTATTTTTAAAATCAGAAACAGGAAGTGACTTGATTTCTCGGGGTATGTTTGTACTTCCGAAGGTGTACTTTATACTGACACACACCGAGGAAATAAAAAAACGTTGCAAGGGAGCGCCCACGCGCTATGTGGAAAAGAATTTCGACATTGACGCCTATAGGAATTGTATTGTTGAAAATACAATTCCACGAGCAAAACTGTTGGCAATTCGCTCGTTAACATATAAAATTACTGTAAATGTTGAAAAGATTGCCATGAGTACCATTTCTGACAAGGTTTATGTTTGTAGAGATGGCGTAAGTACTCTTCCCCTTGGGCACTACTTAACATCCGACCGAGACGAGTGTGTTCGTCATAGGGAAAGTCTCGGTGTGCGTAAACTTATTTAAAAATTCCTAAAACCCTTGGGGGGGGCCTCGCGGCCCACTCCCCAGGGGTGTGGGGGGCCTTCGGCTGACCGGCCGGCCACCAGCGGGGGGGGGGGGCCTTCGGTCGCCGGGGGGCGCTACCGGTAGCATCTTTTAATGATTTAGAGCAGATTTTTTTTTGTTCCCCAGTGTTGTATTATTAAAAGTTTTTTTCTTTATTATATATATATATATATATATATATATATATATATATATATATATATATATATATATATATATATATATATATATATGTATATATATAATATATATATATATATAATATATATATATATATTATATATATATAATATATATATATATATATATATATATATATATATATATATATATATATATATATATATATATATATATATATATATATATATATATATATATATATATATATATATATGTACATACATTTACTAGTTTTTGTTGCACAATGTAAAAAAATTGTTGTATTTCTAATGTTTTTTTTATGTATTGACTATTTAATATAGTAAACACTTTGATTTCACTTCAGTTGTTGTTGTTCATTGAATAGAGTTAGATACAAATAGCAGAGAAAAAAAAAGAAACATGGATTATGTATCAGTTTATAACACCTTTCAGAGCTTTTCTCTGTGGGCCATCAATGAGTGGGAAAACAACACTTTTGATGAAAATAATTCAGAATTGAGGTGAAATGTTGACAGCAGGAGATCATCAAACTACCATAAAAAATATATACTATTGCTATAGTGTTTGGCAACAATCATATGATAGAATAAGGACTATTGAACCTCAAATTAAATTTATCAAGGGATTGCATGTTGTGTTCAATTCAATTGAACCAAATTCTTGGCTTATTATTGACGATTTAGCCGAATCAATAGAGCAATGGTCTGTGGAAATGATCCAATTGTTCACAGTACGTTCTCATTATGAAAAAATTTCCGTCACCATTGTTCTACACAATCTCTTTCATCAGAGTAAATGTATGCGAACTCTTGTATTGAATTGTACTCATTACATTGTGTACAAAGTTGTTCGTGACTCAAGTTCCCTCATAACATTCAAAAAACAAATTTATCCGGGTCAACCAAAATTCTTGTTGTCAGTTTACAATCAGGCTACAAGTAAACCATATCGGTACATTGTAATTGACCTTAATGAAAACACACCTGAAGAACTACGCGTTATTAGTAATATATTCGATCGTGAGATAACAGTATATCTGCCGTTGAGTGATAGGAAAAGATATTAGTTGAAACTATGACGTTGAAGAAGTTAAATCACAATGGACACTTGTTCTCTGTTTTAAGTAGTTCAAAACCACGGCTTAGGAAAGTCATATTGAACAATATAGATCGATAGTTTATTAAACTCATTTCCGAGGTGTGTTTAAATTTAACTGCAGGCAATGTTCAACTACCAGATGCTATTAAGAAGCAGACTAGACAACATCAATCCATTTTTCGTGAACTGTCCAAGAGAAAGACCAGTCAAAAAAAGAAAAGAAAACATTTAGTTCAGGCAGGGGAAGTTTTTTTCACAGTTTTATTGCCAATTATTGCCGGTCTTGTTAGCAATCTTCTTCTTTCTCCGTCTCAATCGTAACTCTATTGCAAAAAAAAAAATATGGCGAAACCCTATAAATTGACTGCAATTGATGAAGCTCTATCTCCACTGCAAACTTTTGAGGGTAATCTCACAGATTTCCTTAATGATAATAGTATACCTGATGATCAGAAACTTTTAATTTTTCAAATGGCACTTCGTAGTGTTGACAAGCAGAAGCCATTTCAAATTAAACCCATTAGTGTTGTGAATGTTGCAGATAAGATACAAGAGACAAATATTACGCAATCATCTGCATCAACGCCACAACTACAACTCGACTACCACTTATCAAGAATATTAGATCTATTACCAGTTTCCTACCGGGAACAGGGTAAAAGACTAATAAACTATTTGAATGAAAGTAGTGATATTAAATTGATGCTACAAATCATCAAATCACCCTAGGCAGCAACACTTACAATCTCATTGATCTAATAACTGATTTTGTCTCAAATCGCAAGAAAACTCTATCCATTGACACAAATCCTTTGAAATATTTACACACATCAAACTTTCCCAAAGCACTTGTGATCAACAGAAAAATTTTTAAAGATTTGACATTATTAAATAACGAAAAGGAGGAGGATGATGATTCTGAAAAACATAATTTCAAGACTCTAATGCTAGCAAGTACACCTAAATCCAATTACAAAAGCAGCAGCAGCAATGATTCAACTTTAGCCAGTAGAAAAAAGCATCTTTCCCTGACAACTGCCAAAACCTCTGTTAGTATACATATGGTAGCGGTGGACGAGGTGGTGATACACATTTACATGCAAATGGATGAAACTCTAAAACGTATTTATGCAAATGTTGGTGAGATGGGAAGTCTTAGTGCTCCCAGTACTCTTGCTCAAATCTCCAATGTTCAACAGAGTGTAGCAAAACAATCTCTTCAAAATGAACCAAGCTACACACTTCATCGAAATCGCAGACTTCGCACTAATCAATATCGGAAAACTAAGGCATTCTACCCTCTGCAAATCATGCAAGCTGATCTTATGACTTTGGATGAATGGCAACGACAAAACAATAAACCATACAAGTACATTTTATTTGCAATTGGTATTTTTACTCGCTACTCCTATGCCATTCCATTGAAATCTAAGCGTGGAGAGGAGATTGCAATTGCTCTAGAAACAATACTTGATCGAGATTCCTATAAAAAATACAAAAGGATCGAGGAAGTGAATTTGTCAATCCAAATGTGAAGAAAATTCTACTAAAATATAATACACAGTTATATCATAGTCACAGTCCAATCAAGGCTGCATTGGCGGAACGATTGATTACAGCCATTCGTCTTCTCATTTCTAGATATTGTAAACTCAAAAACACTGCTGTCTTTATTCATGATTTGGATAAAATTATACAAGTTTATATTCAACGTCCTCATCGTTCCCTGTTCAATCTTAGTCCTTTTGAAGCTCATCACAATGGTAACAATACACTTGACATTTTTATCAAACAATATTCTTCTAACAATGAAAATGGAATAAAAAGCAAATTGATTGTGGGTGATAGGGCTCGAATCAATCGGTCAAGTAATATTTTTGAAAAAGGGAATTACCTATGGTCTACTTTTTGAGAGAGAAAAAGGTTTTATTAAAAAAATTATAACACATTAACAACAAAACCCGAAGTTTATTAAACTTGTATGGGTACACATCACCCTTTACAAAACCCTACATACACAATTACTACCAGCCAGCCTTAGACCCCCCACCCCAAAAAAAAAGGACAAAAAATAATAATAAGAAAATAAATAAATAAAAATAAACGAAATAAATTAATTTCTAATAATTTCACGACCTAATTGGATACCGAAGACACAAAGCTAAAAATCATTCATTCTATTCTACCTCCTCGTCGCCCTCCCAAAAAAAAGTGTCACAATCACTTGAGAGAAAATTCGCCCAGCAAGGATTAAAACTCATATGTAGACAAACACTGTCCTTTTAATTTACTGCGAAATCCATTTAGCTCATCAATTGTTGAAATTGCCTGCGTTAATGGTTCCCATACCCGAGGGCCAACATGTCTTATGGAAAAAACGGATCGCTTTGTAATAACCTGTAGTTGCCGAACTAGTATTGATGTTCTAGTTGAGTAATTATGAAAATTAACACCACTTGTAAACATTTCCCTAAAACACTCAGGTAATAACGCGTGTGTATGTTTAAACATAAAAAGAGCATTATAAAAACGGAATAATCCAGCCATCGGTAATATATTTACTTGATTATATCTATGTCTAACAGACATATTACGATTATCTCCAGTTAAAACACGTCGGACATTATTTTGTAAACTTCTAAGGGGATGAAGGTGAATTAAAAACGTGCTTGACCACACAAGACAACTATATAGAAGGTATGGGTGAACAAAAGAAAAATAAAGCAATCTCATAATGTCTTTCGGAAAAAAGTGCTTTAGTTTCCTCATCATCCCAACATTTCTGGCGACTTTGCCACTAACACATGAAATGTGCTCTTTGAAGTTAAGGCACTCATCAACAATCACCCATAGATACTTTGTCGAAACTTCCCGAGGCAGAATATTTTCACCTAACTGTATTTTTTCAATCCAAGGGTAGTAATTGCTACTTCTCCCATACATTACAAAATGGGATTTTGCATGGTTTAGCTGAAGTTTGTTAACCCTCATCCATTTCTCAATGTTTAACATGCCAGTCTGAAGATTCTGTATAAGCATTTCCCCGGTTTTTGCAGCAACAGTTAGATGCGTGTCATCAGCAAAATAAGGCAAAATAGATTTTGATGCTCCAGTATCACGATATTTTAAATCAAAAGACAGTCCATTGATAGCATTTCGCAGGTCATCAATATATATAAGAAACAGTAGTGGCCCCAAAACAGACCCTTGAGGGACACCGAATTCAACACTTTTAACTTGTGATTTAATTTCACCAGCACTGACAAACTGCTTTCTATCCTGGAGAAAAGATTCCAATAGACGATAAAACATACCTCGAATACCACAATTCCTCAGCTTCACCAGAAGAATTCCATGGTCCACTGCATCAAAGGCTTTCACAATGTCCAAAAAAACAGATGCAACTTTCCACCCTTGGTCCAGAGCATCGTTCACAAAAGTCGTGAGAAAAAGAAGAGCTCGATCTGTCGACATTGCTTTACGGAATCCAAACTGAGTTTTACTAAAATACTTTTTATTCTGAAGAAAATCAACCATCCTGCCACTAATCAATTTTTCAAAAACTCTCGATAAAACTGGCAGCAATGAAATAGGCCTATAATCATTCGGCAAATTTTTTTCCCCGCCCTTAAATAGCGGAACCACTCTAGCAATTTTCATAAAATCGGGAAAAACACCAACTTTTAGGCACATATTAAATAGAACACAAACCTGGTCGTATATTTCCGAGAAAACATACTTAAGTACACGCAATGAAAGGAAGTCAGCACCCGAAGCATTATTTCTCATGTTCCACAATGTGGTACGTAATTCACTAGCAGTTACTGGTTTCAGATATGCAGATACATCACTTTCCTCGGGTAAAAACTGGTGGTATGTTCCATCCTCAGAAAATTTTCTCGTGGAGTTCGCTATCCGTTTACCAACAATAGAAAAATGGTCACACATATTATCTACAATCGAAGCATCAGTGTTGAAATTTTCAGGTAAAATTGAACTTTTGGAAGGGCTGAGAACAGAGTGAATTACTCTCCACGTTCGCCTGGGATTACCTGCACTTTTTTTAAACTCATTTCGATAATAATTAATTCTCGCTTCTCGTAATAGGTTATTGAGTTCACAATTATATTTCTTGTATCTCACTTTCGCCTCAGGAGACACTACAGAATATTTATATAGCAGTCTTCGATTTGATATGGCCTTCATCAGTCCTCTAGTAACCCAGGGTTTTCTAGGGGTAACATGAAACGCCGGCTTTTTAATAACTGTACAACTTTCTTTTAGTAATTTAGTTATTTCTGAATACCACAATGAAAACTTTACATTCACTTGCAGATCACTACTTTTTAAAAAGTCAAATTGAGTGTTCTTTAATTTTCTTCTGAATATGTTAAGAGCCTCAGCATCCATTTTCAATGCAGAAATTTGTGGTGGTATATTCATAGCTGTAGGGACACCAAACTCTCTAATAACAACAAGAACACCAAAATGATCAGAAACATCATTCAAAATAACATCAGCAAAATCATACTTCACATTAACAAATATATTATCCAAAAGTGATTCTGAGCGCAAAGTCACTCGACTACATATATTAACTGTCGGTCTTAACCCGTAACCCAACATAATATTAAAAAAATCACGAACTCTCGGGTTTACATTTACTGAAAATAGATCAAGATTAAAGTCTCCACAAACAAAGCATGGGCGATTTAAACCTGACAACTTATCCATTTGCCGCTCCAGCAAATCATTAAATTCCTGCACATTTCCAGATGGAGGTCGATAAACAACCACCACAAAGGAAAATTTTCCTGACTTACAAAGTTAAACCACCATTGATTCAAAAACCATCTCTTTATTCACACGTAGATCATTCCGTATTTTCATTGTAATATTCTTCCTGCAATATAAAGCCAATCCACCATGTAGTCGTGATTCCCTATTCTGCGTCAAACAGTCATAACTATCAATTTCAAGTAGACTAATTGTATGATTACGAAGCCACGTTTCATTCAATGCAAGCACATCCAACTCAGAATACTTACATAGTTCGGTTAAAAAATTAAATGAACTAGAAAGACCTTGACAATTCAAATGGAAAATGCTCAAACTTTGTTGACCCATAGTAGATTTATTTCCAATATCAACTGGAAATTTATATTTAACCACTGGAAAATCCTCCATCAAACTTTTTACTGAACTTTTTAAAGTGTCAAAAGTTCTAGAGACTAGTCCCGTGACCTATCGACTACGCGATAGCAAAGATGACAAGATTTTGGGGGGATTTTATGACTATGAATTGCAAAAAGTTAAAGACAGTGGTATTTATAAAATTGAAAAAGTATTAAAAACTCGAACGCGGGGTGGTAAGAAGCAGTTGCTGGTTCGATGGCTTGGGTACAACTCTGAATTTGATTCTTGGATAGGTGTTGAAGACTTACATAATGTCCCATGATTTTTATGTGACATTCATGTCCAATGTTTCCGATCCTCTCCATGATGATTTGAATAGAACAAGTGATTTTTGACTAAACTGTCACCTACCATTAAATTTCAAGGTAGATATGAAGTTGCTCTCGTCGATTGTATTATCAAGAATACATATGATGTTCTAAGAAAGGAGATCTCATATGATATTAAAATACGACCATTTGAATTCGGTGATGAAGGTGCAATGGCAACTTTTGACTCTAATGATTACCGTATTGCTAACATCCCCTACAGGGAATACAATAACATGCATGAGCTGTTTCGAGTTATCAACAAAAAAATTGCAAGTCGAAAAATGTGGTTTCACTTTCAATTATTCGACGGAACAAAGGAGAATTTATATTACCAATCCATTTGAGAATGAAAGAATTTTCCTCAATGAGAATTTGCGTGAGATTCTCGGTTTTAAAAACCGCATTATTAAGACAGAAAATTTCAGTGGCAATGACCATGTTATCTATGCAGACTATGCACCCAGCTTCTCCTCGAACAGTTGTATATTCATATACATTCGTTTGTGGAATCCTCCAGAGTTGGTAATTCCAATGTCCCCCTTTTACTTTTTCTGGAAAGAAAAAGTACAGAAAATAATGTACATCACTATAATATAAGACACCTCCAGTATGTTCCTGTAAACACTTCATATTTGGAACTCTGTCAGTGAACACTAAGAACTGAACTCGGTGATCTTTTAGCTGTAACAAAGGGTTTATGTGCTATTACATGTCATTTTCGACCTGTCATTCAAGATGAATAGTAGAAGAATCCCATTTGTTTGTCCTGACATTAATTATTATCCTGCTCCTCTGAGTCCTCATCAAATAGGTCATGGATTGGACTACCACAAGGGGCGTACTACAATGTCTGGCTATGGTCTTGGTAGTTGGTTTGCTATGCTATTTTGTTCTGCACTACCCTTTGCCAAGAAATATATTGTACCAGCTGCAAAAAATTTTGCTGGCTCAACACTACAGGACTGGAGTTCGGGTAAAAGTTTCAAGGACAGTCTTAAGGACAACCTTAGATCTTCAGGAAGAGCTGTTGGCGATCAATTGAAATCTCAACAAAATGGGAAAAGTTTAAAAAGGATGCGTGGTAGTCATTCACTCATCAGTCTCCATCCAGATGAGAAGCGTAAGCCATCAACAACAACAATTTTGATAAGAAAAAGCATCAAGAAAAAGAATAAGAAAAAGATTGTTAGATCAAAACAAGTTTTTTTCTCATAAGATGACTTATCTCCCTCATAAAGAATCACAGCCATCGATTATTACATCATTAAATCTATTCAATGCTGAAAATGTTGATGTCAGTGTCAAACATGGTTACTATGAACAATTTCATCCTCAACAACCCCTGTCAAAAATATACACTTTCAAATATTTCCCAATGAAGATTATTTCATTGATTTGTCATCCACATTTATTGATTTAAATGTTGTGGCGAAGAAAAAGTCTGACAATCAAACTCCTACTGCTGTTGATGGTCTATCCTATGAAAACTGTATTCTACACAATTTGTTCAGACAAATTAATGTGTACATTAATGGAACATTGGTGAGCACTAGCAATACTTTGTCAAATTATGCAAGCTATATACAATTTATGCTGATGACACCAAAATCATACAAGGAATTGAGAGGTCAAGCAATGGGCTATGAATATAGATTAAATGTCGATACTGATGGTGAGCTGACTACAGCAGTGACCAAGGCGTATCAATTGGTTGGTAAATTAAATCATGAAATATTTAATATTTCCCAATGGTTACCAGCCAACGTTAAGATTGACATAAAGTTACAACTTGCTCCATGTAATTTCATTTTGAGAAAAACAACTGCTGGAGCACCTGAAACAAAGGTCAATCTCACTTCAGAAGTACTTCATGTGCGAAAACAACAGGTCACAAGCTCTGTTGCATTGGCAGTGGAAAAACTGAGAGCCAACGGTAACAACATCAAACTGCTCGTTCCTCATACAGTTACCAATCAACGTCACATTGCTACAGGTTCTCGTAGTTATACTGATTCGTCATTTATCAGTGGGGAAATCCCCTCGAAACTCGCATTGGCCTTTGTGAAGAGTGCTAGCGCCGTTGGGTCCTGGACCACATCCCCTCATAATTTTAATTTTTGTGGTTTGTCCAGTCTTGTGTGCAAAGTGAATGGAGTTCCTCTGTACAATTTATCATTTGATAACAAATCCTACAGAACCCTCTATGAATTGACAATGCAATTACTGGATCATGATTCACAACTATTTGAAAATGGAATAACTGATTCAATGTTTTCAAAAACTCATGGTGTAATTGTTTTAGACTTGTCTGGCACTCAGGATTTGACTGTTGTTAGAACAGGGAATGTACGTTTAGAGTGCACATTCGCCGATGCCTTGACTGAAAGCATTACGTTAATATCACTATGTCAATTTGAAACCTATTGGGAGATCACTCCCGATAGTAGGGTTCTACTAGACTTGGCACCATGAACACGAATCAAATAATTGATGTATTTAACTTGGATCCATTCATGTCCAAATATAAATCCTATTGTCTACCCTCGGATTTCCTTGACGAAATTCAAGGTGGTACTCATACCATTATCATTGTTAATAGCAGTCCATCGAATATAAGAAATACTGAACACTGGTTGTGCATCTTTCAAACAACGAAAACTATTGAATTTTTCGATCCTCTAGGATTCCCATATACATTCTATGGTTACCATATTAAAACCTATATTGAAAGCAGTGGGAAGCCTATTATTCAAAACTAGAAGAGAGTACAGGATCTATCGACTAAAAGCTGTGGTTTTCATGCACTACTATATTCCGTTTTCAGATGTTGTGGCTATACTTACAAGGAGTTTATCAACATTTACGTAGACAATCCACGTCTGAATGACTTTGTGGTGGAAAATATGCTCTCAAAACTGTATAATATTGATTTTAGTGCGCTACGAGTTAAGTGTTTAAAAATGTATATAAATTTGTTTATTAATAAAACATGTATATGCATAACAAAATTGTTTTTTTTGTTTGTTTAGATTTCTTCTTCTTCTTCTTCTACATGTAGATGATCATCATTGTAGACGACAACTAGTGGTGGTAGATCATTTACATTCACTTTGTTTTGATCAAGTAGGGAAAAGTCAGGATCACATTTAGTACAATACAATTTAGTTTCACTCTTATCGTATCTCACTGTGTAGTCAATGATACTTTTTCATTTATATTGTAAAATTCACGTGTTTAAATTTGTGTATTTGATGCAATGTCACAAACAGAATTCTCAAATTAAGAATCACTCTCCGTAACTGCCAAGTAAAAATACATAGGTTTATAATCATAACATCCAGTATCTTCACAACGATGCCGTAGAAACCACACTCTTTTGTTATTTTGACACTTGAAGCGTGGTCCAAATTCTTCTTCCCAATATAATTTAAATCCACGACGATACCAGTCTCTCAAGAATAGACTAAATGATCGTTTCGAATTTTTTCTAATCATACCAGGATAGGTATTTTCCCACTGATTACATTTATCATAGTGACAGTTTGAACATAAGAATCCTCTGACATGAGAATCGGAAAATTCTTCAAGGCATGAATTACAATCTTTAATTTTAATGGCATATCCTCGGTGAAGTTTACATGGATTGCACAATCTACACTTTTCATCATATTCACTGACAGTAGTGCAATTCTCACACGATGACCAACTGCCCAATGTATATAAACATAGAGGACAAGTGTAGTACATTTTTTTTCTTCACTATTGACACTCAGACTGCAGATTACAAACTAACCACTCTCCTAGAAAGAGTGTTCTTCTTTTTTTTACTTCGAGTACTCGCTTCAGATTTCCTAAAGACAGAATAGGAGGAGGATTAAACAGGTGACGTCACACTTTAAACATGTTTGAGCAGGATTTATTTCCCGTTCTATTCGCTTCATTGGAATGTGAGGTTTTAGATTTTCCATACAAACTGTTCCTATTGTTTTTGGAAAATTTATGTAATGTTCAAAAGCAAATCTACAATACTACTTTGCTTTGTTTCAATTAGTATGTCAATAAATTGAGTGAATGCATTGGGCCCACGATGTAAAAGCCTCATAAAATAATCCAAGGTTGGAGAGTCCCGTTTAATGATGTCATCAACCATTCTTTGACTGAAGATTCTCCTCTGTACCGACAATTTCTTAAACTGATCATTTAGATTAAAAAAATTTTCCAAAGTGGCAAGGTTCTGCATGATTGTTTCTTTCTCAAATACATTCATTTTTTTACTCTTGATGTTTACACTGCTGAATACATACTAACTAACAAATATTGAAGAAAGAAAATAGCCTGTTTCAAATACTTTTTCATCACCTATTGGTTCTTCTGGAAAGAGTAAACAACTCTCAAAAATGTTTAACTACAAAAAAATAAGAAAATGATCATCAATATATTTATTCAACACATTTATTTAAATATATAACACAATATTATGGCTTTTTTAGTAAATGACTCAGTGCATTTTTCTCTATATGCTCAACAATTGCATTCAAACCTGCTTGTAAGGTAGATATATTCATTATATTCACTTTGGCCGCAAAACATAACTGTTCATCCAGCTTGGATCGACTCAGAGATATTACATATCTACTGAACATCTCATCCCACTCCAAAGTTATTCTGCTCCCTGGTGCTATTTCTACTGCAACATTTACAGCTCTTATCTTCACTTCATCACTATTCTCTTCCTCCTGTCTCTTAATGTTCAATACATTGAAATTACTCTTTTTTGTAATATTCCAAAGAAAACAAAATAATATTCACAATAAAACTATCGAACAAAATCCAATTCAGAACTGTGACACTAACTAACTCTTCCCCACTTTATATATAGTATTTTCCAAGGCTATGGGGTTTTTCCCCAAATCCTTTTGACAAATCAGTTAAGTAACTAGGTTTTCCCTTGTTGAAAAACTAATTAGGTTTTCCCAAAAATTATTCACAAACATGTTATGTAACTAGGGTTTTTCCCAAGGTCTCTGTTGACAAAAACATTTCCGAGTTTTCCCCCGTGACCTTGAACTTGGGACTCAGGGACTACGTGTTCCCTATCAATGGTATATAGGACCAAGATAAATGGTACCTAGATCCCTACTAATGACCCCTTAATCACAAATGCCGTTAATTAGAATAAATAGCTCTTTTGAAAGTACTAAATAATCTTTGGATTAAAGAGCGAGGTATTGACTAGGGGATGAACCCAATCATATACGTAATGTTTTCTGTCGTTTTAAGTTTTGATGTTGCTCCTTACCTTCAGTTGAAAAACTTGTTTTTTTATATATATAATTTCTGATGTTTTTTTAAATAATGCTGGGAAATCCGGAACCCCCTTAATAGCAATGTCCCTTGCCCCATGAAAACTTCCTTCATGGAAAGATCCTCCGAAATAACCCCCGACCCACTCCCCCCACTACCAGAAAAAATCCCCCCTGAAAACGTCTGTATACTTCCCAACAACCAATACTGTATGTTAACATTGGGTAAAGTTCATAACTTTCAGCCCTCCCCCTGCGGACTTCGGGGAATAAGTCATCCTAAAAGATATAGTTATCATATTTTCGACCATGTTGAACAAAATGGCTATCTCAAAATATTGATCGGGTGACTTTGGGAAAAAAATGAGCGTGGGAGGGGGCCTAGTTGCCCTTCAATTTTTTGGTCACTTAAAAAGGGCATTAGAACTTCTAATTTCCGTTCAAATGAGCCCCCCCCCCCCGCGATATTCTAGGACCACTGGGTCGATACGATCACCCCTGAAAAAAAAAACAAATAAACACGCATCCGTGATCTTTCATCTGGCAAAAAATGCAAAATTCCACATTTTCGTAGATAAGAGCTTGAAACTTCTGCAGTAGGGTTATCTGATACACTGAATATGATGGCGTGATTTTCAATAAGGTTTTATAACTTTGCCTCTTTTTTGAAAATCAGCCAAATTTTCTCAGGCGCTTAACTTTTGATAGGTAAGATTAAACTTGATGAAACTTATATATTTGAAATCAACCTGAAAATCTGATTCTTTTGATGTATCTATTGGTATCAAAATTCCGTTTTCTACAGTTTGGTTACCGTTGAGCCGGGTCGCTCCTTACTTACAGTTTGTTACCACGAACTGTTTGATAAAAATAAGGATAAAAAAGAATAGCTCATTGTTCATTGTCCGATGAGGGAGAAAAAGTAATATTCTTTGAAATGACACTTTGTTCAATGGCTAGAAAATAAATTATATATAAAATTATTTAAAAAATGGTCAGGTTGCAATAGGTTACAAAATCATTCTATTCTACGGGATTATTTTTTCTTATGGCAATTAATTATTGATAATAATTTAATTTGTATCCCTTTTCCTTAGGTGTGATCCTTGAGGACAAAGTATTCCGTGGTGTAATTACTTGTGATTATGATTCAGGAGCTTACAGAGAAAGAGACTACCTGGACAGACACTTACTTAAAATTTAACCATTGTAATATGAAAGGGACTGGACGCTGAATACCGGCGTAGTAGTTGTAACTTACTTAAAGAAGAAAAGCCTACTTGACTTTTAATAAACCTCTTAACGTGATGATAAGGGGCGTAGATAATCCTAAGGTTTTGATATTACCTTCCAAAATTTCAATAGACGAAAATGTCTAAGAAGATCTTGATGTAACTTAAGTAGGTAACAGGAAAATTAAGTCCACTTAGCTTGTTGCTATAAAAGATTAAAAAAATGATTACTACATGATTATTGTTCGTCTTCTAAGAACACTTAACTAATAGTCAGTTCATTTTTTTCTGAAAGTGCTTTCGAAATGTTCGAACGTCAGAGTAAGGGTCAATACCTCCCTATGAAGTGATGGATGTTGAGCAGCAAAAGATGTGTAAATTAATAATTGACTTCTAAATTAGACCTTATTTATGTCTTATTTGTTGTCATATAAGAGTGTTTGAACAAAGTCACTTGAAAGATAATATTCAATGTCCAAGTTTCTTAAAAAAAAGTATGTTGAACATAGCGATACGAGCAACTAAATGTCGCCAGTTGGTGATTCTTCGAAATTTTAATATAAATTCGATTTGACGATATTTTGAATATTTTCAGGGGTCATTGAAAATTTTCAGTGTTTTCTATCTTCTATCATACGAAAAAGTTCTCATTAAAATGAACTGGTTACGATAAAAAGAAAGATCCAAAACGAAATTCTTTTCACATTGATTTTTGACTGTTATAGAACCAAGAAAGCTCAATCTACGAGGTAATCTTGCCCTACTACTACTAATGCTGACAAATCACCACACAACTAAGCAGCACAAGGCCAACAAAAGCTGCATAAACTCTTCCTCTTTCTTGAATTATTTTTAGCCTTAATCTTACGCAAAGTCTTACGTAAAAATTATGGTTACTTATTATCCTTCATTCCTGAAAATCGACCCAACCACCCACGCTATTAGTCTTGTTTTATATACAGTCCCTCAAACGTGTACTCAAACAAATCCTTAGAAATATAAGATCACTGGTTTAATACGAGCAAAAATGAAAAAAAAGAAACAAAAAGAGGAGATATATAAATGTTGCCCATTTAAAAATGTGATTTCCCATGTTGGTCAAGCTGGGGGGCTGTAGAGCTCTAGTTAAAATTAAAAAAAAATTTATTTCAATGATAAATACTTATAGGTTTTGATATTTTTTAGGGAGGGAGGGGGCTAAAGCTAATTCCTAAGATTCTTAGAAATTTCTTTTCCTGTTTGAAGATTCTTCTTCGGTTCAACTTGAATGAAAAATATTTTTTCCAAAAAAGCGTGAGATAAAAATTTGTGCAGAGGACAGTTTCTTTTACTCTTTTTTTTGTAATTTAGAATACTAAGAGATATGGTTCGTTGTTTACTAGATTGCAGCTATTGCTGCAACTATAATGAGACGGAAAAGGAACGAAAAAGACCCCAAACATAGTTAACTTTTTCTTTTAAGGTTATTGTCCAAATGTTTTCAAAGCACACTACGACATCAAAAGAAATAATCTAAACATGACTTCCCTCAGACAAAACAATACCCATGCGTGGTATTACACTAGTGGGCAGCCTTATGTTGGACATTTTCTCGTGACAACATAATTACTCTTGATTGCCTTGTTTTAAGCGTTTAAAAACAACAGATTCAGAATAATACTTAAATGTAGGACAATGGTCAATTTGAGCCAGCAAATTTCCCAGTCCCTATTGCTGTCTGCTTTTGGGATGGGAACAACATATGAAATTTTCTATTTATTATGCAACAAGCCAGTAGTTATCCATGGTTTGAAAGTCAGGGCGAGACGACTAGCAGGTTCAGGAAAACAACTTTTCAACATTACATTAAAAATTTGGCCAGGTTAAGATGCTTCTGTGACATCTAGGTTGGCAAGAACTATAGTTCCCCACCCCCCATTATTTATATCTACACGATGGATCATTTTAGAAATGTGGGGCGGATAGTCTGGAGCTTAAATTTCACCAGCTTCAAGTGCAAAGGTAGAGTAAAAACAAAAGAGTAAAGACATTTATTAAAATTTCTGTCTTTTTCCGATGAGTATGTAAATCTCGTGTCTACCGGTATTTAAACTATATTCATTTGCATCAAGTGACGGGGTTGTTCTAGATTAAAGGAGGGAAGATGTTACTTGTCAATTCTCCCATAGATAAAATATTTGTGGAAATCGATGAAAAGGCAAGGTCCTTATCGGCTTCTGTATTGTTCAATCTTTCAAGCACCTTTTATCTAACCTAAATGGCTTTTCTGTATGTGATTAAATCAAAAAAACAAGTTTTTTAACTGAAAGTAAGGAGCGACATTAAAACTTAAAACTAACAGAAATTATTCCGTATATGAAAGGAGCTGTCCCCTCCTCAACCCCTTGCTCTTTATGCTAAAGTTTGACTCTATTTCACAACTTTATTTTTTAAAACAATAGAAAACTTTAGCGTAAAGAGCGAGACGTTGAGGAAGGGACAGCCCCTATTATATACGGAATAAAAAGTTTTTTATTGTTTTAAAAGACAAAGTTGTTAGACAGAGTCAAACTTTAGCGCAAAGAGCGAGGGGTTGAGGAGGGGACAGCGTAACTTTTGATGAGTTAGACTAAACTTGATGAAACTTATATATTTGAAATCAGCATAAAAATCTAATTCTTTTGATGTATCTATTGGTATCAAAATTCCATTTTTTAGAGTTTCGGCTTCTATTGAGCCGGGTCGCTCCTTACTTATAGTTCGTTACCACAAACTGTTTGAAAACAGGATTGGCCTTATTATTAACATTAGTTTCCTATGAAGGAACAAATTGTTTGATCATTTACTCATGCCTCATATAGTGGTGCTATTCTAGAGGGATACTCTTTAATGCAAGATATCCATGCCAATTCTCACAATACGGCGTAGGCTGTGCGTACGATTATTTTTTTTTATTTCTACATCCATTGCGCCAAGTACTTTTAAATATCTGTTATGTCACTATTCTTTTACCTCGTTCTATAATTAGGTTCTTAATGTCTATTGGGGAAATAACGAGTTCTTAACGAGTCTTAAAGTTGGAGTCCTTAACAGTTCAACCTTGAGATAACTTGACCAAGCTGTGAGCATTCGTGCCTGTCTTGTCGGTTGGACAGTTGAAGGCACAATGCGAAAAAGCTCTAGAGGAGGAGTTGAAGTAACGTAGTTGAAGAAAACAGTCATTGATGCTACATTAAACCTTTCACTAGAAGACTGGAGTAAATCATGGTTAGCACCTGATTTTGCCCCATTAGCCCTATTCTGAAGTGGTACCATCAGCATTTTAGGAGTAGTAGCATACACCGGGCATCCATATTCAGTGATGGGTCTGATGCAAGACTTGTAAAGTGCGATGACCAAGCTGGGTAATAGCTGGATATTGAATCAAAGAGTGATTCCTAGCTTTCATGCGCAGAAGGCTTCTACCCGACTGAGGCAGGTGTTGCAAGAGATATCTTTAGAGAAGTGGATTCCCACGAGATGAAGCAAATCGACATTTATAAGTACATAATTAAACATAAACAACTTCAATGTAACTTATGAAAATTGCGAATTACAATAATAGATCTCCCCCCCCCAAAAAAACAACAACAAAAAATTACCCCCCCCCCCCCAAAAAAAAAAAAACACAGCAACAAATTATCATATTTTTACGAAGGACTTTTATCCCTTCCTCCAGAAAAAAATCATCTTGTCTTACCCCAGTTCTTTTCAAAGATATTGCATGGAGGTGTTTATGACAGGGAAGTATCTAATAGTGAAAATAAACGCATCATTTCTACAGATGCATAAAAATGGACCAACAAAAAATGAAAAGGACACTTCTGTTGTTTTATCAATTAAAATAAAATCAAGTTGAATGGTCCTTAGAATTAACAAAACCTTTTCACAAAACATCCACTGAAATGTAGAACAAAGAAAGTTTGATTATAAGAAAGAAATTGCATTTTTGTTCGAAATCTCCAGTCACTAAAAAAAGAAAAACAAAGGACTAAGATATGCCCAATGACTTTTTTTTCACCTTTTGTTCTACACTAATGAACATTCTATATACAAGAGGATAGAATACGAGGGATACAACATACTTGACTTTTTGAAGTCTTTCGAACTTAAAAGAAACCGTCTACGGATAATAATTCTAATCCTTAATGCGACAAAAAATAGATTCGTTTCATAAATTTGAAAAATAACAGTTACCAAAATTCTCGCTTACGGGGCTGGGGAATTCGGAAAATAAAACTATGAAAGATTATCCATATTTTCGTACTGTCATTTTAGAAAGTTGAGTCAAAACCTTGAAATTATAGACATATACAATACAGCCTCCCATGTGTGACAAAAAAAAAGAAAAAAACTACTTTACTATGCCTTGTCCGCAAACAACAACTACACAAAAAATAATGTTTCCTTCGCAATTCTCCTCCACCTTACCAAATTAATTACTAAGACGAAGAACAAGGGAAATAGATAAATTCGTCAATTGTAAAATCTGAAAAGTATACTATTTCATTCAAGCTTCAATTCATTATTTTTAATAAATTAGTTTTTTAAACGAAAGTAAAAAGCAACCTTAACCCGAAAAGAAATTACCCTGCGTATAAGAGGAGTCTCCCTCAACGCCCGCTCTTCACGCTAAAGTCCTTTTGTGCTTTATTGAAAGTATTCTTAAGTGTAAGAAATGTTGTTAGTGAATATTTGGAAGTTTTTTATTTACTGATTGTCTTTCAAAACATTTAGCTAAAATCAAACTGTTCAACACAAATGCACATTAACCAGTCCTTCCTTTCTTGAGTCAATACCAAAATACTAAGTTATCTTCAACTGAAAAATGAAATCAAGCGTTATCCTGGAAAGCAGAATGTTAGGGGGAGGGGCCTCTCTTATGTACAGGATAACACCTGCTCAATTTTACTTTAATGTAGCTCCTTAATTTTATTTGAAAAAAATATTCGTTTTCTATATTTAATTTCTGATTGTTTTTAGTGCAATACCAAGGGTTATCCGATCCCCGAAATTTACATTAAAGTTTAAATGTTGCACAACAGTACTTCAAGAAAAGGTATTTAGTATATTTGATTTTGAAAATAAATGGAGTTTTCCTAAATAGTCTGTTTTCCGGCAACAAGAAACTCCACCCCCTCAGTATCGTTACTGAACGTATCATCCTATTATCACCTTATTATGTACACATTCTTGCACATTGGTTGAGGTCAGAGGTCAAATACACAGTCTTCTGAAAGGTCTTATAATTCGTCTGAAGCATCTCATAAAGAAAATCTGAAAACTTGAGCAAGAAAAAACGCATCATTGGGGCCTTAGATACCCCCCTTTTCCCTTAACCAAATTCACTTGCCTCCACCTTAATAGCTCGAATACAACTATGTAATGCTTTATAACAACTGATATTATGACGATCTATAAGATAAATGCATTCAAAGCCAAAAAAGGCCATATGCACAAAAAAGCAAAAATAACATAAACGAGCATCAGCAAATCTCTACTCTTCAAAATTCCTCACATAAAAAAAAAAACATAAATAAATCACATAAATGAAACGCTTCATTTATTCAGTAAACTAAGATAAGCAACCTATATTCCTCCTAATCCATATCAGATAGATAACACGTAAATGAATTACTGAAATGAAACACTTCATTTAATCCATAAACCAAGATTTCCTTTTAATAAAAACATTTTCAACATGCCTCAGTATTCTACAGATAAATTGTGGAGGCGTCCTTTTCACGACCTCTGGAAGAAGCAAGTGACTTTTCCCAAATACGCTTTCCTTTATCATAGAAGGCACTTGGCACCAGCTTAAGTAATTCACGAAATCATGCTCCTCACCTTTGCAAAGGGGGCAAGTATACCTGTCTTTTTTACATTTTTTTTTCGAAAACCTTTTAAATCTTGCTCTAATTTGAAGGTAATTAGCCCCAAGCATTATCTATTAAGTGAGAAATCAAGCTGGTGAGTTCAATTTACAATAGAACTTAACATCCTTGTAATATGATTTTATAGAACAGCCTTGATCTCACTTTCAAAATTTACAAGTATATCAGTTTGTCCTATACATTTATTACAGATAAAAAAAAGATCCATTTTATCTAAAAATGTATTTGATTTGAATGACCATGGTAATTTTCTCTGGCGACAGTAATTCTTCATAAGCGGCCTTAAGCAACCTATCACTCGGTAATTGAGTCAAACTTAGATAAAATTTAAGCATTGAGAATAGTCGGTAACGTTTTAGTAGCCGTTGCCCCAGATCACCCTTGAAAAACTGGGAATGATTCGTTCAATGATGCCCTTACAATCTCTTAAAGTATTCTAATTGTATACATTCCTGCCGAGCAGCTTTCTAATGTCCCCAAACCTTTTTTTTTTCATTTTTGAACAAAATCCTTTGCGTCCCCTAAATTAAATGCTTGCTCCAACTCCTTCTGTTTTTCTTTAAGCTTCCATCGCTTCTTTTTTCAACCTATGATGTTCTTTTCTTTTCAAACAGTTCGTGGTAACAAACTGTAAATAAGGAGCGACCCGGCTCAATGGTAACCGAAACTCTAAAAAGCGGAATTTTGATGCAAATAGATACATCAAAAGAATTAGATTTTAATGCTAATTTCAAATATATAAAATCATCAAGTTTAGTCTTACCCATCAAAAGTTACGCGCCTGAGAACATTTGGCTGATTTTAGAAAAAAGGGGGAAAGAACCCCTAAATGTTATAGAACCCTAATGAAAATCACTCCATCATATTCAGCGTATAAGAGAACCATACTGTAGAGGTTTCAAGCACCTATCTACAAAAATGTGGAATTTTGCATTTTTTGCCAGAAGAAAGATCACGGATGCGTGTTTATTTGTTTGTTTGTTTTTTCTTTTTTCCCCAGGGGTAATCGTATCGACCCGGTGGTCCTAGAATATCGTGAGAGGGCTCATTTGAACAGAAATTAAAAGTTCTAGTGCCCTTTTTAAATGACCAAAAAAATGGAGGGCAACTAGGCCCCCTCCCACGCTCATTTTTTTCCCAAAGTCATCCGATCAAAATTTTGAGATAGCCGTTTTGTTCAGCATGGTCAAAAATATGATAACTATGTCTTTTAAGATGACTTATTCCCCCGAAGTCCCCGGGGGGAGGGCTGAAAGTTATGAACTTTACCCAATGTTAACGTATATTATTGGCTATTGGGAAGTATACAGACGTTTTCAGGGGAGTTTTTCTCTGGTAGGTGGGGCGGTTGGGTCGGGGTTTATATGGGAGGATCTTTCCATGAAGGAAGTTTTCATGGGGGAAGGGACAATGCTATGAAGGGGGCGCCGGATTTCCCATCATTATTAAAGAAAAGGTCAGAAATTAAATACAAAAAACAAGTTTTTCAACTGAAAGTAAGGAGCAACATCAAAACTTAAAACGAACAGAAAATATTACGTACATGATTGGGTTCACCCCCTAGTCAATACCTCGTTCTTTAAGCTAGAGATTTTTTAGTACTTTCATGAGAGCTATTTATTCTAATTAACGGACTTTGTGATTACGGGTCATTTTTAAAGAATTGGAACAAAATTCGAACTTTAGCTTAAAGAGCAAGGTATTGACTAAGGGGAGAACCCCCTAATTTACGTATTAAAACTCTATGAATATAGAAGCTCGTTACGTAAGTTAATTCGTAAGTTACGTATATTTATTACTAATAAAAACGTTCGTAAATAAAATTAAACGAGTTTCGAGAAAGCCATTTAACCAAATAAAGTAAAATTAATATGCAAATTTTGTTTGAATTATTCATGTACAGTGAGCCAAAATCAAAACCTGCATTAATTCAAAACCGTTCAAAAATTAAATAAAAAAACAAGTTTTTTTTAACTGAAAGTAAGGAACGACGTTAAAACTTATAACGAACAGAAATTATTCCGTATATGACAGGGGCTGTCCCCTCCTCAACACCTAGCTCTTTACGCTAAAGTTTGACTTTCTCACAACTCTATTTTTTAGAACCATAAAAAACTTTAGGGTAAAGAGCGAGGCGTTGAGGGTGGGACAGCCCTTTCATATACGGAATAATTTCTGTTCGTCTTGAGTTTTAACGTCGTTCCTTACTTTCAGTTAAAAAAAAACTTCTTTTTTTCTTATTTAATAACTATGAAGAATAATACTGAACTTTTGATTTTCCTGACCTAAAGAGCAACAATTAATTGACTCCAATAGATGTTCTAAGTATTATTTAAAAATTTTATACTCATTACCACAAAATTTATTTTCGTTTTGTTAACTTTTCAGACTTTTGAAGACATTGATGCACAGTTGTAACCAATTTACTTAAAGTTATATCAAACAGTTAGTGGTAACGAACCGTAAGTAAGGAGCGATGCAGCTCAATAGTAACCGAAACTCTAAGAAACAGATTCTTGACAACAATAGATACATCAAAAGAATGAAATTTTGATGCTTATTAAAAATATATAAATTTCATCCAGTTTCATACTACCCATCAAAAGTTATGAGCCTGATAATATTTGCAAAATTTTCGGAAAAAATAGAAACACTTCGAAAATATCAAGTTATCTTAATGAAAATCACACCATCAGATTGAGCATCTCAGAAAACTGTACTGTAGAGATTTCAAGCTCCTATATACAACAATGTGGAATTTTGTGTTTTTTGCCAGAAGATAGATCACGGATGCGTGTTTAATATTGTTCAGCATAGTCGAAAGATCTTATAATTATGTCCATAAGGGTCACTTAACCCCCCCCCCCACAGTCCTTAGGGGAAGGGCTGCAAGCTATGAACTTTGCCCATTGTTTACACATAGTATTGGTTATTGGGAAGTATACAGATATTTTTCGGGGGGGGGGGATTATTTCGGTGGGGATTGCGTGGGAGTATCTTTCAATGTATGAGTTTTTTATGGAAAAGGGAATTTCTTATGAGGGGGGGGAGCTCTTTTCCGGGCACTAATTACAAAATGATCAAAAATTATTGAAAAAAAAAGTTTTTTAACCGAAAGTAAAGAGCAGCATTAAAACTTAAAACGAACAGAAATTATTACGTAAATGAGGGGTTGCCTCTTCTCAATACTTCGCTCTTTACGCTAATCGCTGTTTCTAGATTTCTTATACATATCTGGTATCGAGTCTGGCATTCCTACAAATTAATCTTGATTCATTTCAGCACACAACTCAGTTTAAGCGTTAAAATCCCCTACAACTAAAAAATAACCACTTCGTTATCGAAAACGTAGATGTCTTATCTCTTCCTCCAAAATGCCCCATGTCCATTCATTTTCTTATGAGCTATTTTGAGGGCTTTATATATTGCTCCAAGTTCAAACTTTTTTCCACTCGCAAAAGAAATTCGAACCCATAAAATATTTTGAAACTCATTTTCTAATATATTAGGAGCAGTAGCTATATTTGCAAACGCTCTTACTTAATTAACACCAAAATACCACCATGTTATCTCGTGTTTCCAGCTGTATTTCTAGTAATCTTTCCTTTTGACTATCCTTGGAAAATTGACATTCGAATCTTCACTGTCCCACATCTCAACTAAAGTAATTGTATCTACACCATGTAAGTCCTTTAAAACTTGGTCTACCTTGTTTTTTAGAGACTGGATGCAATAATATAATATAATATAGTTTATAATGAAAGACCCAAGGGTCATATACAAAAGGTGTGGTTACATCCATCTAACTACAAAAGTATTAAACTCAAAACCAAACACTATGTACTTCTATTTTTTATTTATTTATTTATTTGTAACCCATCACACAGACAACAAAAAAGAAGGAGTACAGCAAAGACAAAAGAAAGAAAAATGCACTTGAATAAAGGCAAATGCATCAACTACATAACAGCAACAACTTCTACTAATGACAGTGCGCAGCATGAACAATTGTTGGAGAATTGCATGCCATTGGTGACTAATAATTTTCCTGTTAAACTGTTGTATTTGTTTTTCTATTGTAAGCGTGGGATCAGCTATTTTGTATTTTCTGAACAGGTAAGTGTTGCGTGTCCAGGGTGGAAACCTTAGTAGGTATATTGCGTATTTAAAAAACATCGACCGTAGTTTTTGCTTCGTAGTTTGCGGGAAAGTTCGCCAGAAAGGGCTGAGATAGAAAAAGTGAGGGAGGACCAGTGCGTTGTAGAGCCGTGCTAGGATCATTCGGTTAAAGCTGAATTTCTTAGCTACCATTTTGCTATATGCAATTTTCGTTCGTTTCTCGAGATGCTTAACGAATAGTGCTCCTGTGTGCTTTAGTGTCTGGCCAATGGGTAACCCTAAATATGTAATATGGTCAGCTGGTGCTATGTTAGTGTTTCCGAGCGTGATGGATTCGGGCTTCAGTGTTTCAGGCCAGTTGAACAATAACACTTTCGACTTCGAAGCGCTGAATTCAAGACCATAGCTGCATACTCTCTTTCAAAAATTTTAAAATTTTCTTCAATTCTTCCAAGTTCACGGGTAATGCTTAATAAGTTATCAGCAAAGCAAACTAGGGAACGATCTATGCTTTTAGAAATACAAGATTTTAGATAATTTTCTTGTGCAGGAATCACGCTATTATTGAAAACTGGAGCAGAAGTAGGTGCGCCTTGACGAGCACCCTTCTTTACTGGTATTCTAACAGAATCTGTTTGCTTCTAATACTTGATCTTGATTTCGGTCTCGAGCTTTTCATACATATCTCTCAGGGGTAAGAGTGTGTCATACTGGACGCCGAACTTTGCCATTTCAAGTACAATCTGTTCGTGTATTAACGAGTTAAAAGCTCGTCGTATATCATGTATGCCAAGAGCGACAGATTTGCCAGAATTTTCGTTATCCAATAGTACTGAAACTACCGCACTTAAAGCATGTCCACATCCAAGCTCAGGCTGGAAACCGAACTGGAAAGGTGGTGTGTAGCATTTCATATTAATATCCTCAATCATCAAAAGTTCGAATATCTTGCAAAAAGTGGTAGATACTGTTATAGGTCGAAATGATGTGCATTCCCCAGGGGGCTTTCCCTTTTTTGGTACAGGCGTAAGACTTCCAACACAGAACGTACTAGGAACAATACCTTGTGCAAAAATCATCTGGAATAAGAGGGTTAAATGTTCAATAAGCAGAAACGCGGGTTTTGTAGGTGGACTGCAGAAATTTTGTTAATACCTTGCGATATCTTTTTTTAAGATGACAGAGGGCGTTCCAAATGTCAGAAACTGATACACCATGATCGGTGCGTCTTGCATGTGATAGTTGGCTATTGAGATAATATTTGAATTTTGTGCTTTTTTTCTGGGCACGGGGGTGAAAACTCTTGTTCATAGTGTGCTTTCCATGACTCTAAGGGGATTGAAGATGCATCAGTGGCTGGTTTTTTATCTTGCATGGACCTCCAAATATTATTGGGGTTTCGCAGAACAATTTCCGATGACTTACAAATAATTTCTGCGCGATGGTTAGCTTAGCTCTTTGGCAAATTTACGTTTGGTGTGAAGCCGGATTTAATTCACTATTCTGGTTCGTGGACATCCACAGTCTTTCTATATAGAGAGCCAGAATTTAGCCTTATCACACGCATCAACTAAAGCCGCTATTTGTAACGTCTGTGCCTCACCTCCACCATCTTCAAACAAAATTTCCTGCCATAAAAATCGTTTGTGGAACCGTTGATGTAAGGATACCAAGCAATAGCTCGTCAAAATTTCCCTCAAGCTAATTGACAATAAAATGAAATAGCTCGCAGACCCTCAAAAGAAAATGTCCTAAACCATTCCCCTCCACATTGCAGAGTGGACAATTTTCCTTTGCGTCAGCACTTCTGCCAAATTTCCATAAGCTGCTTCCCCCCACTGGAAGGAAGTTTGCTATCATCTAGATCCATATCCCTATAACTTTAATCAGAATATTAGACTTAAAATGAACTCCTATTTCATATTTAGATTTAGCTTGCCTATATACGATTGGATTGACCTAGTTCAAATCACAATTTCTAGATTTCTTGTTCTTCTAGTCTTACTCTAATAATTCTCAATAGACCTGTTTTATCTTCTCTTGGGCCCATGGCGTCATTCCATAAAATGAAAAAGTGTCCCAAAAAGCAACTTCTTAATACGTACTGACCAATGCATCTCGTTCCTTATAGCTATACAATAGTCATATAATAATTCCTTGTGTGCTTCCCTATTTAATCTATCCTCTCGCAGCTTACTTACTTTAACCCAATACCCGATTGCCTGAAGAGCTCTTGTCTACTAAAAGAAACATGTACAGAAGTCTCCTTTCAGTCGTAACATTGGTGTGCTGTGGTGTGGAGACGGAGTTCTCTCTTGAAGTGTTGATATTCCATTATATTAATCTGGCAAAGGTCCATCATGTGTTGGCACGGCAAACGTTAAGTCAAAAGCATCACTTACTGGGACCAAAAGTCTACAATAATCTCTAAAATTTGCAGTAGCAGGGCTCTTTGATTGACCTCTATAGATAACTCCTTTTCATCACTGAAAACCTCACTGGAAAATTGACTGTAGGCTAGGAGCTCTTGACTCTTTTCTCGCAACATTATGAACATCAGATCGATTCTGACCTTCTGGGCTAAAGACTTTACTCGTTTTTCTAACTCTTTTTTCGCTTTTTAAGCTTTTGGTGACTTTCTGATTATATTAGTTGGCATTGATGCACTTTTGGTTCATTGAGGTGAAAGATCTTTTATATTGAGCTCCATCATCGTTTCGCCATCTCTATCTGACTGGCTTTCCCTCTCAGAACTTTCAGGTACCGACTCTCAGGTCTGAAGAACGTCCATCTTTTCAAAAATTAGTTGATATACCAGATTATTTCCTTTTGGCTTGGTTTTTCTACTCTACATTTTCAGCTTATTGTTTTCCCGGCTGGAAACTAACTCTTTTACGAACTCCGATGAGAAGTAAAAAACAATCATTCTGCCATCGGTGTGCAGTATTACTTCCCACAGGCTTGCTTACTGACAATAAGAGAGGGCATGATTTACCACTAATTTCAAATGTGTGTGAGCTTCCCTTTTCCTTGAGGTGTAATTCCTTGAGGTGGCTTCCTTCAGAGTATCAAACAGTTCGTGGTAACAAACTAAAAGTACGGAGCGACCCGGCTAAATAGTAACCGAAACTCTAAAAAACAGAATTCTGATACCAATATAAATATATCAAAAGAATTGGCTTTATATTCTGGTTTCAAATATTTGAATTTCATTAAGTTTAATCTTACTTATCAAAGGGAACGAGCCTGAGGAAATTTTCCTGATTTTTTTAAAAAGGGGAAACACCCTTAAAAGTCAAGTCACCTTGATGAAACAACCCCTTAAAGGGGAAAACAACCTTCAAAGTCATAGAAGTTGACTGAAAATCACACCGTCAGATTAAGCGTATCGGAGAACCCTACTATAGAGGTTTCAAGCTCCTATCAGCAAAAATACGGAATTTTGTATTTTTTTGGCAGAAGAAAGATCACGGATGCGTGTTTATTTGTTGTTGTTCTTTGTTTTTTTTCCAGGGGTAATCGCATTGGCCTAGCGGTTCTAGAATATTAGGAGAGGACTTATTCGAACGGAAATATAAAGTTCTAGTGTCCTTTTTAAGTGACCAAAACAATGGAGGGCAACCAGGCTCCCTCCGTGCCCTTTTTATCCAAAATCGTCCGATCCAAATTTTGAGATAGTCACTTTGTTCATTATAGTTGAAAGGTCAAATAACTATGCATTTGGGTATAACACCCCACCCCCATATCTTCAGGGGAAAAATCTTGAAGTTGTAAAATTTGTCCATTGTTTACGCATAGTATTTGTTATTGGGATGTATGCATACATTTTTTTTTTTGAGGGGGGGGGGGGCAAATTTTCTGCTGGGGGTTTTTCCGTGGGAAAATTTTCCATGGGAAGGGAAGTTTCCAGGGATTTAACTTGTCTGGGGAAATTATACACTGGGGGAATTTGCCAGAGTTCTTATACAAAATTCTTTTTATATGTCTTGCTTTCTGTTCCACGTCTAAATTTTACTTGAGGGATGGTTAAGAGTAATTGTCCAGGGTAAATTTTTACCTGGATTGAATTGTCTAGAGGATGTTTCCGTGGGGAGGGGGGTCCCTCCGTTGGGGTGGGGCCAGGTTTTCTAGCATTATTTAAAAACAAACAGAAATTAAAAAAACAAGTTTTTTCAACTGAAAGTAAGGAGCAACATTAAAACTTAAAACGAACGGAAATTATTCAGTATATGAAGGGGGTTGCCCCCTCTTCATCACTGTACCGTGAGTAATATGTGATATATTTAAAATAAAAAACAAAATAAAATTCTTTCCTTCTAAAGATAATTCCGACATAAATTAAACTTCCCCTAACTAAGTTTAAATCCCATTTCAAAAAAAAACTTCTTAATCAGCAAAAGAAAAACCGCATTCTAGTCTCAGCCAAACATTGCCGCTAATCGGTTTTGAATTTCGCGAAGATGTTCGGCAATAAAAAAATGCTAGATACAAAGTTTCTCAGGAAGTTTAAGTTATAAGAGCAGTATGAATCTTTAATCATCAAAAATATTTAAAGCAAATTATTGGATGGACAGTTAGCATAATTAAGTGAGTTTGCAAACATAATTACAAGGTAGCGGGCCCTTGACAAGAGTTGGGTCAATTGTGAAATAGCACTCAGGGCGCAGAAGCAGGATTAGTTTGATATAGTAAAGAAAAGTGTTTTTTCGGGATTCATTTGTCAAAAAACTATTCTTGAACATTCATTTTGTCAGAATTATCATTATGCAGTCACTGTAGAGATTTGGTCATTATTATCTCTGCCTCTATTGTTGTCAGTTGAAGTGAAGCACGGTTGTACACCTAAATGCAAGTTTCAATAAAACTATTGCTTTTCTATTTGTGTTTGTTTTATTTATATGTCTGTATCTAATCGCACAGCAGGTAACTAGTTCGTAGTTCTCCATCGCTAGCGCTCTCTAAAGAATCTGATTTCTACATAACATTAGAGGTAATTGACAAGAAGATAACTCGAGGAAGAGAGGTCACATTTATATAGTTACATATTTTATTTTCTCTCTAAGATTGCGAGTGGCGCGGTCACCCATTTACTTTACTCCCCATTGCTGTGGCGCAATCCTTGATGGCACAATCTTTAGCGTTACAAGTGGCACTATCGGAAAACTTATAAGGTGTAATTTCACAGCTTCAAACCTTAACGGCGTAGCTGGCGCGATCGGTATACAGGGTAAATTCCCTTAACATTACATTTAGCATGGTCGATCATTTTTGCCACAGGTGCCACAGTCTTTAACGCCACAAATGGCGCGGTCGTAAACTTGGAGGAAAACATGCGAACTAGTTATGCTACAAACTTCGTAATTTAAATTTACATCATTGGAGAGATACAGACTTATAGAAAAAAAGGTGATTAGGCCTATAACCGCTAAGCTATTACAGAAAAACCCTTTAAAATATCTCATAGGAGATAATAACCTCCCCCAAAATAGGTTAAGCGAAAAAAATTAAAATTATTTTGAGTTGATTCAAAAGCAAAAATGTCAGAAGAATTAAGCGAACTATTAATGGCGCAAAAGTTGGTCGCGAAAAATGTAGAAATAGCAAAATCTATTCCGCAATACGATGGACAAACAGATATCGACGAATTTAATATCCAATTTGCCCAGTTTGTAGAATTAACAAAAACAGAGCTAGAAACTTTAGTCGATATGCTCCTACTTAGATTAAGAGGTCATGCCTTAACCTTCCTAAAGCAAATTGAAAATACCATAGGAGATGATGACAGCTTGCCGATAAATACATTAGAAAAATTGTTAACGGCATTCAAAGATAGATTCATCGAAACTAGTTCAACAAATAAATTAAAACACGGAATGGTAAGCTTTGACCATACACAGAATATAAGAGAATATCTTCACAATATACGGATTTCAGTAGAAGAAAAATTTGGAAAAGGTTCAGGAGAACCGTATGAAAAAATCATACTAGAAGCCTTTTTGCAAGGGCTAACCCCAAAACTATATAGAATGGTAATATCCAAAAATATTCAAACGTTGGACCTTGCAGTTCAGGAAGTGGGTCGAATCATCGAAGTTGATACGATGGTGGCAAATCAAAGTAAAACAAAAATAAATAGCCTAGGCGAATCAAACGCAAACCTGATCTTCAAGGGCGATCAAGCTTCTACAAACTTCTTTTCAAGGGATAATTCCCCAGGGCCACAAAGAAATAAAACGCAAGAACCCGCTAGGCCGAAAACAGTACGTTTTCAGCCCGTCAAACAAATTAGTTATGAAAATAACCCTACAATAATAACATAATATATTTATAATCGTGTTGGGCATATCGCGAGAGAGTGCCATTATGACCCCAATCGCACACCAAGGATTGCTGCCGGTGATACGCAAAATTATGGCAACCATTTGTTCGGAAGAACAAATTTTAGCGCCAGTGGTGCACTAGGCTATAGCCAGGGAAGATTGCGGCAATCAGTACCTCACAACGCGTACCAACCAAATTTGTACACTCCTCCCCCCAATAGACAAATTAATTACCGATTTGAAAACTTAAACACTCGCCAAAGCCAATATAAAGCGAGAATGGTATATAGAAATCCCGAAAATTTGGCGTAAAAAGGGATAAGAGAATTTTTCCGACAAATTTTATAATATGCAATAACTTTCCATATGAAGCCATTATCGGCGCAAATTTTTTAAGGGCTAATAGAGTACTATTAGACGTAGCAAACGAAAGGCTTGTCTACCCGGCTAAGGTAGGAGAAGGAATTTCTACCTTAAGAAACTGTAACAGAGATTACGAAGAGAACGTAACAGTAAATAAAATTTCTGGCAGTATAATGTCGCAATCTTTTGAACCTCATGTCTCGCAAGGAGGACATGGCATACTCTGAAATTTGTTCAATTATTCTGAGAGACATTCCAGAAATGAAGTAAATTTAAATAATAAGTGGACTGAATCTGCAAAAATAAAAATAGGAGATATGCGACAGTATAGGTCGAACGAAATCAAGAAAATAGCGGAATTATGGAAAAACATAGTAAAACCCAATGTGACGCCGCAAGATGCCGCAATGACGCAGCATAGCGCCAGTATGAGTCTAATAGACAATAATAGCGAAGAGAAATGGTACGGGTTCGCGATACGGAAAACAAAGATCCCTCCCAAAACAATGCAAAGAATTCAAATATCACAGATGATTGAACTAGTAGATAGCAAATCTGAAATATGGCTTGCGATCCCATCGAAGGAAATTCCTAAAACTCTGTTATGCGAGGAACAGATTATATCTTACGACAAAGGAAAAAGTTTTATTTGGGTAACTAATAACCACGAAAATGATACAATTACAATAAAAAGGGGACGTGTTTAGTTCAGATCCAAGTTATCTCGGAGAATTGTTTAGATAGATGGGAAAATTCCAAAAGAAACCTAGTTAATGGCATTAAAACCTCAATTAACAAATACCCTCTAACTAAATCGCAATTCTTAAACAAATTTAATATGGATCATATTACGGACTTGGAACTTAAGAAAAAATTATGCGAATTATTATGGAATTTTAAAGATGTGTTTTCCGCATCTGAAGATGACATCGGACTGATACCGTTTTATGAACATTCAATTTTAACGACTAGTAATCCTGTCGCGAAACAGCCATATCGTGTACCGTATAAGCACAAAGAGTGGTTAAAAAATAAAATTCATGAATTAGAAAAAAATGAAATTATACGCCCCAGTATAAGTCCGTATTTTGCACCAGTGGTCTTGGTACCAAAAAAGAATGGTGATCTAAGACTTGTAGTAGATTATAGAGCGCTTAAAAAACAAGTAGTTAGAGATAAATTTCCTTTACCAAGAATAGATGAAATCCTTGACTCTATCTCGAGCAAAAACAAAATTTTTACTTCTTTGGACCTTACCCAAGGCTACCACCAAGTGAAAATAGCCGAAAAAGATGTTCATAAAAATGCATTTCCTACGACTGAATGTGGTTCATATGAATACTTGAGAGTACCTTTTGGACTTAAGACAAGTTCAAGCAGGCTATGTAGACCCTTATTACACCTGTTAATAGGATTAAAGAAGATCATTCATTTTGTTGATGATGTCATATGCGTGGGAGAAAACGCTGAACAACACTTAGCAACATTAGCTAATGTGTTAGAGAAATTCAGAGAGGGCAATTTAAAATGCCGGCCTGAAAAAGTAAATTTATTTCAACCTAAAATTAAATTTTTAGGAGTAGTGGTGACGCAAGGAGAGATATCTCCAGACCCAGACAAAATAAAATGTGTTGAAAACCTCAAACCCCCTAGAACTATGAAAGAATTAAGAGGAATTTTAGGTCTTACTGGTTACTTTAGAAAATTCGTGCGCAATTACACCCAAACTGCGAAACCCCTCACGGAATTAACTAAAGGGAACTCCCAAAATGTTACCTGGTCCCAGGAAGCTCAAACTTCCCTAGAACGTCTCAAAAGGCACTCACTTCGGAACCAATATTATCGCTGCCTGATTTTGAGAACGGACAATTCGTGGTCACAATCGATGCAAGTTCGAAGGGCATTGGCGCAATTCTTTCGCAAATAATCCCGGTAGAAAACCCTAATCCTCTAGAGGGAACGCCTAAACAAAATAAAAATAGAAAAAGTTATATGCTATTCGAGAAGAACCTTATCAAAAGGCGAAAGTAGTAATTCCGCCACAAACTTAGAATTACTATCTATAATCCACCACGTGGACAAATTTAGACACTATTTAATCGGTAGAAGATTTATACTACGATCAGACCATAAAAGCTTGCAGTACCTGCGCACATTTAAAAACCCCACGTGATTTCGAGCTAGATGGATTATGAAAATCCAAGATCTAGATTACGAATTTGAATATTTAAAAGGTAAACAAAATGCAGCTTGTGACTTTTTGAGTAGATTCCCAGAAAATATGTCGTCGGAAGCCGAGGAAAATGAAGTTCACGCTATCAATACTAAGAGTAAACATAAATGTAAGAAAAACAAAGTCAAAGACACAGTAAAAGAAAATAAGGATGACTATTGTCCTTTGTCTTTAGAAAATATAAAAAGAAATAAAAAAAGGACGAAATGCGTGTAGCACTTATTAATTATTTTGTGAATGATGATGCGTTACCAGATAAATTCAAAACTCTTAGAAAAGAGATAGATGATTTTTACTATGACCTTTATGAAGAAATACTATGCAGAATCGTGACTGCTGAGGCAAATAGAAACCAAACATCAATAATACCTGTATTACCCCAAAACTTAATAATACCTGCCTTCGAATATTTTCATTCAGATATAGGTGGAAATTTAGGAATAACGGACTTTCCATAAATTAAAACAATATTTTTACGTGCCGTCGGCAGTAACAAAACTCAAGGAATTTGTAAGTACATGCGAAGCATGTAACTTAAGAAAAACCCCAAGCTTATCCTAATCCTCCAATGGGAAGAGTCCCGGTAGCGAGATTCCCCTTCGATATTGTCTCATTTGATTTATATGGAACCAGTGGAACCAGGAACAATTGGGATCAATTCTTACCTTATTTAACTAACATAATCAATACTGCTTATTCAGAAACAACCAAAGACAACCCTTTTTATTTACATTTTGGTCGCGATTTTAGAATCCCGTATGATGAGATTATTGAGTCCCGGCAATATTACAATAACTCGGAAGATTAAAAACAAGAATTCATAAATAGGATGAGGAAAACTTATAAAATAGTAAAACAAGAGTTGGAAAAATGTAAAATAAGTCAAGAGCTAAGAAACCTACCCAAAATCAAAGGGAATATAGTTTAAGATAGAGTTAAGAGTTTAAGATAGGAGATTGTGTCTACCTAAAAAATGAGGGAAAAGCGGAAAGCAAGAAACTTTCCAATAAACATTCTGGACCGTACAGAATAGTCAAAAAGTATGATAACGATTTTACTTTTAAAATTGAGAACCCCGATAGTGGAATAACTTATATGGCGCATGTTAGCCGAATTAAAAGAGCATAATTTCCAGAAAGATGGATATCGCGTCCCTCGTCTAACGATTCGTCAGACGCAGAAAATGAGCCCCCTAAATCAAGTTTGGCAGAGCTAAAACCCTTTAATTTCAAGCAAGACTATTTCGAGAAAAATAGTGACGAGGAAAACTTGGAAAATTTTTTTGCTATGAAAAATCTAGTTATTCCGAAAAGAAAATCTCTAATAACAGTGAGAAAAAAAACGCCAAAAGCCCAAAAAGTTCATCATCAGAGAGCGCAGGAGAATTAGATTATACGATATCTCCAAAAACCCAATTTTTTCCTGATAGAATTTCGACCCCTTGTCCCCCCAAAAGATTCCCAGATGATATGGTTTCCCCAGCAACCCCAATAGAGAGGCCCCTGTCATTACAGGAGGAATTGAACAGAGCGGTAGAAACTCCGGGTATTATTGTAGAGAAAACTCCTCCCAAAGATTCAATTAAAACAAATCTGCGAGAAGCTATGGATTTAATAAATTTCCCAATAAAAAAGAGTCAAAGTACATTGCCTAAGAATAAAACTCCCAAGGATGACCAGCAAGGACAATACCATGATATATCTGTGTCCAAGGTAAAGCCCAAACAATGGACTTCATGGACAATAGTGCAAAGAATGCCCCATCCCCCCGAAGACTTGGCATTTAAGCAGTGGAGGAACCCCGCTAAAACTTTTGATTCCTCTCAAAGCTCTCAAGAGCCTTTCAAGTCTGCCGAGTTGAAAACTCAAAGCGAGGACTAGAGAATAAACCTTCTACTTCCAGATGAGTAGAAATTTAAGAAGGAAGGGGAGGTGATACCTCAAAAATGCGAGATGCCACCTCTAAAAGTTCTAATGCGGAATCATCGGAAACCAGTTCCGAAGAGTCTGACGGCGAATCAGACCATATGGTGGTTAAAGAAACAGGAAAGTCAAAACCGACTTCAGTGGCAGCGCATGCAAAAGAAACAGTATTAAAAGGGCAAGAATTTTTGAAAAAACAATACAAAAATTTGATCTTAGATCACTAGCAAAACCTAAAAAGAAAAAACCGCAAGAAACAGAAGAAACAGTAACGACACAGTCAGGTAGAACGGTTAAGAAACCGGACAGATTAAAATACCCTTAAAAATACAAAAAAAAGATTTTTAATGGGTAGGCGTCATAAAGAAATAATAACTTAAAACTTTTAGCTCACAAGTAAAAATCATACAACTATAAAAATGCTGTAGAAAAATTTTGTTCAACATATATCAAGGCTTCGCACGAATCAAAACTGTCTGATACCGTCTGTTCAACATATATCAGTTCCCAAAAACAAATTCTAATTAAAAAGTCACATTGCATATAATTAATTCGAATAATTTTCTTTAATATAAAAAGTCTACCCGTACTATTCCAGTACGATGTATCCAGTCCAAATGAAAGAAGCCTTGATAGGAAGTACTAAACGAGAAATATTCATACACCTTAGAAATGACCTTTGGTTATTTTCTGTTCCAAGAGAAACTGTTGGAACTTTGTCTTGTTATAATAATACAGAAAGAATAGATGCAAGTTACAGGACAGAATTACTGTTACAAGATGTGGGTACGATAACTATAAAACAAGGATGTTGACTTGTAACTAAAGAATCAACTGTTCGAACGCCGTTAATTACCACGAGCGCAAATATAATAAGTCGTAAAACAATCAATTTTGAGGCATTTAACCTGCCGTACGCTATTCCCAATATAGAGAGTGAGGAAATGAAAACCTCGATATGGTCCAAAATAGAAAAGAATAAAGGGACATTAATGCTTACAAAAATAAGAGAAGCATTAGACTCCCAGATCCCCCTATTTACAAATGAAGACCAGAGACTAACGTACGTGGATAATAGATATGAATTATTCTCAAACAATTTTTGGTGGAACATACTACTGACCGTATGTTTCGTATTCGCGGTTTCCCTGACCATGAGAACCTTACGGACTTTGAATTATGGAAAAATCCTGAGACTAAGAAGGCAAAACCCAAAGTAAGAACACGGGGAAACGACTGAAATGCAGAAGTTAAACCCGGAACCCCATGAGAACGTCTAAGCCAAGAAAAAGGGAAGACATCAGAAAACGAGTGGGTATAGAGGTCTCCACTCGTCCTTGCTATGTCTTGTTCCCTCATTGTAAGTGTCTTTTACGCAAAACCGTGCGGTTACGACGCTGCAACATGCTTTTCTTAAACAGCACGGACATGCGTGAACACTTAAGGCATGAAATATGTTGTAAACTGAGACCTCAAATTTAACAATGTAGAGAAACTTATGTTTAAAGGATTGTTTAAAATCTAAGGGAGAATTAAATAAGTGTTGAAGGATTAAATAAGTCTTGTATCGTCGTTTTTTTCAAAACAAATTAGAAGAAATCTCTTTTTTAGATTTCCCAAAGAAAATAGTACATACTTGAATTATATATTGAATTGCTTATTATGTAATATGACGACTTGTTTTAAAGAACGTGTGATTCTGCCTCGTTATTTTTATTACAGGAAGTGGAATGAAATATTGGAAATCGATCATTACAATGCGTAGTCCAGTGCAGATACAACCTAGTAGCATCTATTTCCATCATACCTCAACCAACGAAGAGTAATCACCATAGACTCCAGGCAATTTTAGTCCTAGCTTCGTTTACGAAAATTACAGTTACCTTTTGATCGTTTTTTCCTCGACCACAAACCATATTATGTATCAGGTAGCACTATATTTGAATCTCAGTATCCAGTGCATTATCGAACTATATAAACACATAAATCCTGAGAACCCCATCGACCAGTACAAGATATAAGTACATAAATATTACCCTTGATAATCCTTATGGACCCATGTACCATATGACAGTATAGTTATGATATTTGATGAACCCAAAGATTATTTATGTGTCGCAGATTCACGCATCGAATCCCTTTCGACCATTTCTCGGAATCCATCCTAACACCTCTATCAAATGCGAAAAGTTCATATCTCTGTTATCCCATAAATGTTACGAGAAACCAACCAATGAATTACAGAAACCAAAATTAACCCCAGTGACTAACCCCTCAGTGACAATATACTCCTCCCACAAGTTAAAGACAATATGTTGAAGGAGTCACTAAAGTTTGATGTCGACCCATTCCAAATCCAAACACCAATTCCCCTGTGATTAACCAAGGAATCACCGCAAAAGTTAATAGACGCAAGCCAGGCACGAACAATTTTATAAGAGAACTGTAATCTCTAAGTGCACAAACGAACAATTTTATACGAGAATTACATTCTCTATGTACTTCAAAATATCCCAAGAACGATATGCTGAGAAGAAAATCAACCCAATCCGGACTTTGTTGATAATAGATCAAGTCCCAAGTCCCAACAGTCCCAGTGTTCAACCCCTTAACGATCAAGCACCTTATGAACTATCCAAAAACAGCAGGTGAGAATGAACTATGATATCAAAATTCCACAAACCTGTACCTGGGAGTATCATTTCCGGCTTGACAATTAAAGAAAGCGTTTCGTCCAAGATGAACATAACCATGCTCGGACTGTTCTGTGAAGAAACCATATTGTAAGTGTTTTAAAATTTTAAGAAGGAGTGAGTACGCTAAGAGACACGTAGGTGGTGAAATAGATGTGAATTTACACATGTCACATTTTAATAAAGTGGATAAAAAAAGCAGTTTTGAAAAAGCAACTTCGATAACTTATTATCAAAATTACATAACGAACAAACCAAGTGAAAATGTTTTAATGATTACCAGTGAATGTAGTGAACTCTTTAAATCATTCATATATATATGTATTACTATTTACTTGGATAGAGTTAAGGTAAAGTCAATGTATTTCCCCATTAATTTAGCGTAGATAGGAAGCATAATTATCCTATAGTAAAGAAAATAAAAAAAAACTTGTAAAAGGTGAATTCTCAAAAAATCTTATAGTAAAAGTAAAATAGCCCCAACCTTGTTGGAAATGTAAAAGTCATCAGTGTTAGATGTAGAAAAAAAATCTTTATTATAGTAGCTAGGCTAGAACCTTAAATAATCTTAGTCCGGTAGATGAACTTTCGAAAGGGATATATAATAAAATAAGAAAAGTAATGGAGAAAATTTTTGCACTCCTGATTAAGCTTATACAAAAGTATAAAATAATACAATGTCAATTAAAATTATGTGGGATCAATAGTTAATAAATAGCGAATATTTCAAAAACCCAAGGGCAAGCAAGTCCTAATGACGGGACGTCATTTAATAATGGGAAGGGTAATATGTACCGTGAGTATTATGTGATATATTTAAAATACAAAAAAATTCTTTCCTTCTAAAGATAATTCCGACATAAATTAAACTTCCCCTAACTAAATTTTAAATCCCGTTTCAAAAAGAAAACTTCTTAATCAGCAAAAGAAAAACCGCATTCTAGTCTCAGCCGAACATTGACGCTAATCGGTTTTGAATTTCGCGAAGATGTTCGGCAATAAAAAAATGTTAGATACAAAGTTTCTCAGGAAGTTTAAGTTATAAGAGCAGTATAAATGTTTAATCATCAAAACTATTTAAAAAAATTGTTGTATGGACAGTTAGCATAATTAAGTGAGTTTGCAAACATAATTACAAGGTAGCGGGCCCTTCACAAGAGTTGGGCCAATCGTGAAATAGAACTCAGGGCGCAGAAGCAGGATTAGTTTTATATAGTAAAGAAAAGTGTTTTTTCGGCATTCATTTGTCAAAAAACTATTATTGAACATTCATTTTGTCAGAATTATCATTATGCAGTCACTGTAGAGATTTGGTCATTATTATCTCTGCCTCTATTGTTGTCAGTTGAAGTGAAGCACGGTTGTACACCTAAATGTAAGTCTCAATAAAACTATTGCTTTTCTATTTGTGGTTGTTTTTTTTATATGTCTGTATCTAATCGCGCAGCAGGTAACTAGTTCGTAGTTCTCCATCGCTAGCGCTCCCTAAGGAATCTGATTTCTACATAACATTAGAGGTAATTGACAAGAAGATAACTCGAGGAAGAGAGGTCACATTTATATAGTTACATATTTTATTTTCTCTCTAAGATTGATAGTGGCGCGGTCACCCATTTACTTTACTCCCCATTGCTGTGGCGCAATCCTTGATGGCACAATCTTTAGCGTTACAAGTGGCACTATCGGAAAACTTATAAGGTGTAAGTTCAGGGCTTCAAACCTTAACGGCGTAGCTGGCACGATCGGTATACAGGGTAAATTCCCTTAACATTACATTTGACGCGGTCGATCATTATTGCCACAGTTGCCACAGTCCATTAACGCCGCAACACCTCTCTCTTAATGCTAATGTTTTTTGGTACCTTTTAGATTCTAAGTGTTCTAATTAAACAACCTTTGTGTTTCAGGAGTCGTTCTTAAAGAATTGGGACAAAATTCAAACTTTTGTGTAAAGAGCAAAGTGTTGAGGAGGGGGGTAACCCCTTTCTCGAACGTAGTAATTTCTGTTTGTTTTAAGTTTTAATGTTGCTCCTTACTTTTAGTTGAAACAACTTAGTTTTTATTTAATCAAACAGTTCGTGGTAACGAACTGTAAGTAAGGAGCGACCCGGAATCAAATTTTAATACTTATTTCAAATATATAAGTGTCATCAAGTTTAGTTCTACCCATCAAAAGTTACGCAAGTAGGGAGCTATCTATAACTCGTGATTACACATAATTTACGCATGTTTTTATGTTTTTTGTCACTGAGAATGGAAAAAACAGGATTTTTCTCACTTTGATGTATTTTCATGGTTTATTGATTCTAATGGGGTCAAGGTTGATTTATTTGTTGTTGTTTGTCTAGTTGTAATGACTCCAGGGGGAAGTTTGCACATGCGCATTAACGGGGAGAGATGTATTGATCTAGGACTCGAGGGGGAAGTGGATTTCTGAGAGCTTGATTTGCATAATCGAAGGGGAACTAGATTTCTAAGAAATTGATTTACATAATCGAGGGGAATTATTGATTCACGAAAGGGGAATTAATTTGTTGTTTCTAAGGGGAATTATTGATCCAAGAAAGGGGAATTTATTTGTTGTTTCTAAGGAGAATTATTGATCCATCGAAGGGGAATTTATTTATTGTTTCTAAGGGGAATTATTGATTCACGAAAGGGGAAGTAGAAATGACATCACTTGTTACCTAGGAATTATACGGGACTCTAAAGAGATAAATTAATATTCTATTTTTTAAATATGGCTTCTCAGATCATTAGACTTAGCGGTAAAATTAATATTCTATCGAAGCCATAATAGTGTAGCTAGGAACACCTGAGAGATGAAGAGATTAACGCGGGAAAGGGTTTCCTAGGAATTTCAAATGTGACAGCGCAGGGATGCCAAAAAAAAGGAACACGCAGAAATTACTTTTAGGGGATTATTTGGGCGAAACAGTTTGAGACATTTTAGAAGATTATTTGGGTGAAACAGCTTGAGACGTTTTAGAAGATGATTTTAGAAGATGATTTAGAAGATGATTTGGGGTGAAACTCCGTGGTCGTTATAATACGCAAGTTCAATTTGAACGGTGTTGTGAGGTCCCCTACCCCAACCCCGAAGGAACCCATCCCCCCAAAGGGCCCCCGGGACCCCAAAGGCTCCCCGGGCCCCCAAAGGCCCCCGAGCCCCCAAAGGCCCCCGAACCCCAAAGCCCCCAGGGCCCCAAAGCCCCCTGGGCCCCCACATTTTTTAACACTTTTTGAATCATTTTTTTTTGTATATCTGGGTTGGTGTTTCCAAGTTCCAGAATTTGTCTTTGTTGGTTTGTATGTCTAAAGTGCCTGTCTTTCTCTGTTTGCATGTCTGAATCTATTTGTTTGCATGTCTGGGTTGATGTTTGCAAGTCAAAGACTATGTCTTTGTTTGTTTGAATGTCTAAAGTGTCTGTCTTTCTCTGTTTGTGTGTCTGATTCTATATGTTTGCATGTCTGGGTTGGTGTTTGCAAGTTCAAGAATTTGTCTTTGTCGGTTTGAACGTCTAAAGTGCCTGTCTTTCTCGGTTTGTGTGTCTGAATCTATTTGTTTGCATGTCTTGGTTGGTGTTTGCAAGTCCAAGAATTTGTCTTTGTTGGTTTGAATGTCTAAAGTGTCTGTCTTTCTCTGTTTGTGTGTTTGATTCTAATTGTTTGCATGCCTGGGTTGATGTTTGCAAGTCCAAGAATTTATCTTTGTTTGTTTGAATGTCTTTAAGTGCCTGTGTTTCTCTGTTTATGCGTCTGATTCTATTTGTTTGCATGTCTGGGTTGGTGTTTGCAAGTCCAAGAATTTTTCTTTGTTGGTTTGAATGTCTAAAGTGTCTGTCTTTCTGTGTTTGTGTGTTTGATTCTAATTGTTTGCATGCCTGGGTTGATGTTTGCAAGTCCAAGAATTTGTCTTTGTTGGTTTGAATGTCTAAAGTGTCAGTCTTTCTCTGTTTGTGTTTCTGATTCTATTTGTTTGCATGTCTGGGTTGGTGGTTGAAAGTCCAAGAATTTGTCTTTGTTGGTTTGAATGTCTAAAGTGTCTGTCTTTCTCTGTTTGTGTGTCTGATTCTATTTGTTTGCATGTTTGGGTTGGTGTTTGCAAGTCCAAGTATTTGTCTTTATTCGTTTGAATGTCTAAAGTGTCTGTCTTTCTCTGTTTGTGTGTCTGATTCTATTTGTTTGCATGTCTGGGTTGGTGTTTGCAAGTCCAAGTATTTGTCTTTGTTGGTTTGAACGTCTAAAGTGTTTGTCTTTCTCTGTTTGTGCGTCAGATTCTATTTGTTTGCATGTCTGGGTTGGTGTTTGCAAATCCGAGAATTTGTCTTTGTTGGTTTGAATGTATAAAGTTTCCGTCTTTCTCTGTTTGTGTGTCTGACTCTATTTGTTTACATGTCTGGGTTGGTGTTTGCAAGTCCAAGTATTTGTCTTTATTGGTTTGAATGTCTAAAGTGTCTGTCTTTCTCTGTTTGTATGTCTGATTCTATTTGTTTGCATGTCTGGGTTGGTGTTTGGAAGTCCAAGAATTTGTTTTTGTTGGTTTGAATGTCTAAAGTGTCTGTCTTTCTCTGTTTGTGTGTCTGATTCTATTTGTTTGCATGTCTGGGTTGGTGTTTGCAAGTCCAAGTATCTGTCTTTGTTGGTTTGAATGTCTAAAGTGTCTGTCTTTCTCTGTTTGTGTGTCTGATTCTATTTGTTTGCATGTCTGGGTTGGTGTTTGGAAGTCCAAGAATTTGTCTTTGTTGGTTTGAATGTCTAAAGTGTCTGTCTTTCTCTGTTTGTGTGTCTGATTCTATTTGTTTGCATGTCTGGGTTGGTGTTTGCAAGTCCAAGTATTTGTCTTTGTTGGTTAGAATGTCTAAAGTATCTGTCTTTCTCTGTTTGTGTGTCTGATTCTATTTGTTTGCATGTCTGGGTTGGTGTTTGCAAGTCCAAGAATTTGTCTTTGTTGATTTGAATTTCTAAAGTGTCTGTCTTTCTCTGTTTATGTGTCTGATTCTATTTGTTTGCATGTCTGGGTTGGTGTTTGCAAGTCCAAGTATTTGTCTTTGTTGGTTTGAATGTTTATAGATGGCAGCACAACTGATTTTTCCTTCACCCGGACACTTGCAGCCAACCTACAATACCACCCTTTTTTTCAAGTAACTGCATTCACGTTAGGTTCATTTAGGTTCACTTAGCGTGGCGTGCCAAAAAAGGTGGTATTGTAGGTTGGCTGCAGGTGTCCAGGTGAAGGAAAAATCAGTTGTGCAGCCATCTATACCTGAATTGAAATAGATGTTAGCAGTTGCTTTAGTAAAAAAATGAACCAATGCACGTAACCTAGTGTAAATTAACCCCAAAAGGTCAAGTAATCTCCATGTAAATTACAATTTCAGAGTCAGCATTTCGGAGAACACACTTTCAGGTTCATTATGGTGGATAACCCTAAAAGGTCAACCCTAAAAGGGTAAGTTAACTCTAAAAGGTTAAAGAATCTACTTGAAAATTACACTTTCAGATTCAGCAAGTCGGAAAACTCCATGATTTTGATGTTTCCGTGTTTGCGCGCACGTAAGACACTTTAGACATTCAAACCGACTAAGACAAATACTTGGACATGCAAACACCAACCCAGACATGCAAACAAATAGAATCAGACACACAAACAGAGAAAGACGGACACTTTAGACATTCAAACCAACAAAGACAAATTCTTGGACTTGCAAACACCAACCCAGACATGCAAACAAATTGAATCAGACACACAAACAGAGAAAGACAGACACTTTAGACATTCAAACCAACAAAGACAAATACTTGGACTTGCAAACACCAACCCAGACATGCAAACAAATAGAATCAGACACACAAACAGAGAAAGACAGACACTTTAGACATTCAAACCAACAAAGACAAATACTTGGACATGCAAACACCAACCCAGACATGCAAACAAAAGGAATCAGACACACAAACAGAGAAAGACAGACACTTTAGACATTCAAACAACAAAGACAAATTCTTGGACTTGCAAACACCAACCCAGACATGCAAACAAATAGAATCAGACACACAAACAGAGAAAGACAGACACTTTTAGACATTCAAATCAACAAAGACAAATACTTGGACTTGCAAACACCAACCCAGAACATGCAAACAAATAGAATCAGACACACAAACAGAGAAAGACAGACACTTTAGACATTCAAACAACAAAGACAAATTCTTGGACTTGCAAACACCAACCCAGACATGCAAACAAATAGAATCAGACACACAAACAGAGAAAGACAGACACTTTAGACATTCAAACCAACAAAGACAAATACTTGGACTTGGACTTGCAGACACCAGCCCAGACATGCAAAAATACTTGGACTTGCAAACACCAACCCAGACATGCAAACAAATAGAATCAGACATGTAAACAGAGAAAGACAGACACTTTAGACATTCAAACCAACAAAGACAAATTCTTGGACTTGCAAACATCAACCCAGACATGCAAACAAATCGAATCAGACACACAAACAGAGAAAGACAGACACTTTAAACATTAAAACCAACAAAGACAAATACTTGGACTTGCAAACACCAACCCAGACATGTAAACAAATAGAATCAGCCACATAAACAGAGAAAGACAGACACTTTAGACATTCAAACCAACAAAGACAAATTCTTGGACTTGCAAACACCAACCCAGACATGCAAACAAATAGAAACAGACACACAAACAGAGAAAGACAGACACTTTAGACATTCAAACCAACAAAGACAGATACTTGGACTTGCAAACACCAACCCAGACATGCAAACAAATAGAATCAGACACACAAACAGAGAAAGACAGACACTTTAGACATTCAAACCAACAATGACAAATTCTTGGACTTGCAAACACCAACCCAGACATGCAAACAAATAGAATCAGACACAAAACAGAAAAAGACAGACACTTTAGACATTCAAACCAACAAAGACAAATACTTGGACTTGCAAACACCAACCCAGACATGCAAACAAATAGAATCAGACACACAAACAGAGAAAGACAGACACTTTAGACATTCAAACCAACAAAGACAAATTCTTGGACTTGCAAACACCAACCCAGACATGCAAACAAATAGAATCAGACACACAAACAGAGAAAGACAGACACTTTAGACATTCAAACCAACAAAGACAAATACTTGGACTTGCAAACACCAACCCAGACATGCAAACAAATAGAATCAGACACACAAACAGAGAAAGACAGACACTTTAGACATTCAAACCAACAAAGAAAACTACTTGGACATGCAAACACCAACCCAAACATGCAAACAAATAGAATCAGACACACACACAGAGAAAGACAGACACTTTAGACATTCAAACCAACAAAGACAAATTCTTGGACTTGCAAACACCAACCCAGACATGCAAACAACTCGAATCAGACACACAAACAGAGGAAGACAGACATTTTAGACATTCAAACCAACAAAGACAAATACTTGGACTTGCAAACACCAACCCAGAAATGCAAACAAATAGAATCAGACACACGAACAGAGAAAGACAGACACTTTAGACATTCAAACCAACAAAGGCAAATTCTTGGACTTGCAAACACCAACCCAGACATGCAAACAAATAGATTCGGACTCGCAAACAGAGAAAGACAGACACTTTAGACATTCAAACCAACAAAGACAATACTTGGACTTGGACTTGCAGACACCAGCCCAGACATGCAAAAATACTTGGACTTGCAAACACCACCCAGACATGCAAACAAATAGAATCAGACATGTAAACAGAGAAAGACAGACACTTTAGACATTCAAACCAACAAAGACAAATTCTTGGACTTGCAAACATCAACCCAGACATGCAAACAATCGAATCAGACACACAAACAGAGAAAGACAGACACTTTAAACATTCAAAACCAACAAAGACAAATACTTGGACTTGCAATCACCAACCCAGACATGTAAACAAATAGAATCAGCCACATAAACAGAGAAAGACAGACACTTTAGACATTCAAACCAACAAAGACAAATTCTTGGACTTGCAAACACCAACCCAGACATGCAAACAAATAGAAACAGACACACAAACAGAGAAAGACAGACACTTTAGACATTCAAACCAACAAAGACAGATACTTGGACTTGCAAACACCAACCCAGACATGCAAACAAATAGAATCAGACACACAAACAGAGAAAGACAGACACTTTAGACATTCAAACCAACAAAGACAAATTCTTGGACTTGCAAACACCAACCCAGACATGCAAACAAATAGAATCAGACACACAAACAGAGAAAGACAGACACTTTAGACATTCAAACCAACAAAGACAAATACTTGGACTTGCAAACACCAACCCAGACATGCAAACAAATAGAATCAGACACACAAACAGAGAAAGACAGACACTTTAGACATTCAAACCAACAAAAAAAATACTTGGACATACAAACACCAACCCAAACATGCAAACAAAAGGAATCAGACACACACACAGAGAAAGACAGACACTTTAGACATTCAAACTAACAAAGACAAATTCTTGGACTTGCAAACACCAACCCAGTCATGCAAACAAATAGAATCAGACACACAAACAGAGAAAGACAGACATTTTAGACATTCAAACCAACAAAGACAAATACTTGGACTTGCAAACACCAACCCAGAAATGCAAACAAATAGAATCAGACACACGAACAGAGAAAGACAGACACTTTAGACATTCAAACCAACAAAGGCAAATTCTGGGACTTGCAAACACCAACCCAGACATGCAAACAAATAGATTCAGACTCACAAACAGAGAAAGACAGACACTTTAGACATTCAAACCAACAAAGACAAATACTTGGACTTGGACTTGCAGACACCAGCCCAGACATGCAAAAATACTTGGACTTGCAAACACCAGACCCAGACATGCAAACAAATAGAATCAGACATGTAAACAGAGAAAGACAGACACTTTAGACATTCAAACCAACAAAGACAAATTCTTGGACTTGCAAACATCAACCCAGACATGCAAACAAATCGAATCAGACACACAAACAGAGAAAGACAGACACTTTAAACATTAAAACCAACAAAGACAAATACTTGGACTTGCAAACACCAACCCAGACATGTAAACAAATAGAATCAGCCACATAAACAGAGAAAGACAGACACTTTAGACATTCAAACCAACAAAGACAAATTCTTGGACTTGCAAACACCAACCCAGACATGCAAACAAATAGAAACAGACACACAAACAGAGAAAGACAGACACTTTAGACATTCAAACCAACAAAGACAGATACTTGGACTTGCAAACACCAACCCAGACATGCAAACAAATAGAATCAGACACACAAACAGAGAAAGACAGACAATTTAGACATTCAAACCAACAATGACAAATTCTTGGACTTGCAAACACCAACCCAGACATGCAAACAAATAGAATCAGACACAAAAACAGAAAAAGACAGACACTTTAGACATTCAAACCAACAAAGACAAATACTTGGACTTTGAAACACCAACCCAGACATGCAAACAAATAGAATCAGACACACAAACAGAGAAAGACAGACACTTTAGACATTCAAACCAACAAAGACAAATTCTTGGACTTGCAAACACCAACCCAGACATGCAAACAAATAGAATCAGACACACAAACAGAGAAAGACAGACACTTTAGACATTCAAACCAACAAAGACAAATACTTGGACTTGCAAACACCAACCCAGACATGCAAACAAATAGAATCAGACACACAAACAGAGAAAGACAGACACTTTAGACATTCAAACCAACAAAGAAAAATACTTGGACATGCAAACACCAACCCAACATGCAAACAAATAGAATCAGACACACACACAGAGAAAGACAGACACTTTAGACATTCAAACCAACAAAGACAAATTCTTGGACTTGCAAACACCAACCCAGTCATGCAAACAAATAGAATCAGACACACAAACAGAGGAAGACAGACATTTTAGACATTCAAACCAACAAAGACAAATACTTGGACTTGCAAACACCAACCCAGAAATGCAAACAAATAGAATCAGACACACGAACTGAGAAAGACAGACACTTTAGACATTCAAACCAACAAAGGCAAATTCTTGGACTTGCAAACACCAACCCAGACATGCAAACAAATAGATTCGGACTCGCAAACAGAGAAAGACAGACACTTTAGACATTCAAACCAACAAAGACAAATACTTGGACTTGGACTTGCAGACACCAGCCCAGACATGCAAAAATACTTGGACTTGCAAACACCAACCCAGACATGCAAACAAATAGAATCAGACATGTAAACAGAGAAAGACAGACACTTTAGACATTCAAACCAACAAAGACAAATTCTTGGACTTGCAAACATCAACCCAGACATGCAAACAAATCGAATCAGACACACAAACAGAGAAAGACAGACACTTTAAACATTCAAACCAACAAAGACAAATACTTGGACTTGCAATCACCAACCCAGACATGTAAACAAATAGAATCAGCCACATAAACAGAGAAAGACAGACACCTTAGACATTCAAACCAACAAAGACAAATTCTTGGACTTGCAAACACCAACCCAGACATGAAAACAAATAGAAACAGACACACAAACAGAGAAAGACAGACACTTTAGACATTCAAACCAACAAAGAAAGATACTTGGACTTGCAAACACCAACCCAGACATGCAAACAAATAGAATCAGACACACAAACAGAGAAAGACAGACAATTTAGACATTCAAACCAACAATGACAAATTCTTGGACTTGCAAACACCAGCCCAGACATGCAAACAAATAGAATCAGTTACAAAAACAGAGAAAGACAGACACTTTAGACATTCAAACCAACAAAGACAAATACTTGGACTTGCAAAGACCAACCCAGACACGCAAACAAATAGAATTAGACACACAAACAGAGAAAGACAGACACTTTAGACATTCAAACCAACAAAGACAAATACTTCGACTTGCAAACACCAACCCAGACATGCAAACAAATAGAATCAGACATGTAAACAGAGAAAGACAGACACTTTAGATATTCAAACCAACAAAGACAAATTCTTCGACTTGCAAACATAAACCCAGACATGCAGACAAATCGAATCAGACACACAAACAGAGAAAGACAGACACTTTAAACATTCAAACCAACAAAGACAAATACTTGGACTTGCAAACACCAACCCAGACATGTAAACAAATAGAATCAGCCACATAAACAGAGAAAGACAGACACTTTAGACATTCAAACCAACAAAGACAAATACTTGGACTTGCAAACACCAACCCAGACACGCAAACAAATAGAATTAGACACACAAACAGAGAAAGACGGACACTTTAGACATTCAAACCAACAAAGACAAATACTTCGACTTGCAAACACCAACCCAGACATGCAAACAAATAGAATCAGACATGTAAACAGAGAAAGACAGACACTTTAGATATTCAAACCAACAAAGACAAATTCTTCGACTTGCAAACATCAACCCAGACATGCAAACAAATAGAATCAGACACACAAACAGAGAAAGACAGACACTTTAAACATTCAAACCAACAAAGACAAATACTTGGACTTGCAAACACCAACCCAGACATGTAAACAAATAGAATCAACCACATAAACAGAGAAAGACATACACTTTAGACATTCAAACCAAAAAAGAAAAATTCTTGGACTTGCAAACACCAACCCAGATATGCGAACAAATAGAATCAGACACACAAACAGAGAAAGACAGACACTTTAGACATTCAAACCACCAAAGACAAATTCTTGGACTTGCAAACACCAACCCAGACACGCAAACAAATAGAATCAGACACACAAACAGAGAAAGACAGACACTTTAGACATTCAAAAAAACAAAGACAAATTCTTCGACTTGCAAACACCAACCCAGACAACCAAACAAATAGAATCAGACACACAAACAGAGAAAGAAATACACTTTAGACATTCAAACCAACAAAGACAAATACTTGGACTTGCAAACACTAACCCAGACATGCAAACAAATAGAATCAGACACACAAACAGAGAAAGACTGACACTTTAGACATTCAAACCAAAAAAGACAAATTCTTGGACTTGCAAACACCAACCTAGATATGCAAACAAATAGAATCAGACACACAAACAGAGAAAGACAGACACTTTAGACATTCAAACCAACAAAGACAAATACTTAGACTTGCAAACACCAACCCAGACATGCAAACAAATAGAATCAGACACACAAACAGAGAAAGACAGACACTTTAGACATTCAAACCAACAAAGACAAATTCTTGGACTTGAAAACACCAACCCAGGCATGCAAACAAATAGAATCAGACACAAAAACAGAGAAAGACAGACACTTTAGACATTCAAGCCAACAAAGACAAATACTTGGACTTGCAATCACCAACCCAGACATGCAAACAAATAGAATCAGACACACAAACAGAGAAAGACAGACCTTTAGACATTGAAACCAACAATGACAAACTATTAGACTTGCAAACACCAACCCAGACATGCAAACAAATAGAATAAGACATAAAAAACAGAGAAAGACAGACACTTTAGACATTCAAACCAACAAAGACAAATACTTGGACTTGCGAACACTAACCCAGACATGTAAACAAATAGAATCAGACACACAAACAGAGAAAGACAAACACTATAGACATTCAAACCAACAAAAACAAATACTTGGACATGCAAACACCAACCCAGACATGCAAACAAATAGAGTCAAACACACAAACAGAGAAAGACAGACACTTTAGACATTCAAACCTACATAGACAAATTCTTGAACTTGCAAACATCAACCCAGACATGCAAATAAATAGAATCAGACACACAAACAGAGAAAGACAGACACTTTAGACATTCAAACCAACAAAGACAAATAGTTGGACTTGCAAACAGCAACCCAGACATGCAAACAAATAGATTCAGACATACAAACAGAGAAAGACAGGCACTTTAGACATTCAAACCAACAAAGACAAATTCTTGGACTTGAAAACACCAACCCAGGCATGCAAACAAATAGAATCAGACACAAAAACAGAGAAAGACAGACACTTTAGACATTCAAACCAACAAAGACAAATAGTTGGACTTGCAAACATCAGCCCAGACATGCAAACAAATAGATTCAGACATGCAAACAGAGAAAGACAGGCACTTTAGAATACAAACCAACAAAGACAAATTCTTGTACTTGGAAATACCAACCCAGACATACAAATAAATTGATTCAAAAAAGTATTTAAAAAATGTGGGGGCCCGGGGGGCTTTGGGGCCCCGGGGGTCTTTGGGGGTTCGGGGGCCTTTGGGGGCCCGGGGGCATTTGGGGGCTCGTGGGCCTTTGGGGGCCCGGGGGGCCTTTGGGGTCCCAGGGGCCCTTTGGGGGGATGGGGCCTTTTGGGGTTGGGGTAGGGGACCTCACAACACTGTTCAAATGGAACTTGCGTATTATAACGACCACGGAGTTGAATTTTACTTACAGTTACAGGAGCAAATAGACAAGGTCCCAGGTAGAAATATGATGTTATTACTGGGAGATTTTAACGCCCAGGTTGGAAGAAATAAGGATAGATGGTATCCCAGCTTAGGTAAATTTGGTGTAGGAAAAGAAAACAGTAATGGATACAGACTTTTGCAATTTTGTAGGTATAACAATCTAGTTATAACCAATACGGTGTTTGGTCATAAAATGGCTCATAAGCTAACATGGTATTCACGTGATAGTAAGACAGCAAACCTTATTGATTATGTTATAGTAAACCGAAGACTGGCAGGATCAATACAAGATACTAGGGTATATAGGAGTGCTGTTATTGATGTTAAAAGTAAAGATCACCATCTAGTAGTGTCAAGGGTTAATTTAAAGCTGAAATATCGGAAGGGTAATTACCTCCCGGGAAGTTATGATGTTAGTAGACTCCAGGATGAGAATTTGAGAGAAACTTTCCAGGAACAGTTGAATACTAAACTTGAGAGTTTGATAAAATTTGATAATGTGGAAGATGGTTGGAATAATTTTAGAAAAATAATTTGTGAAGTTGCTGAAGGTGTATTAGGGAAGAAAGCTAGAACTGCAGCTAAGAATATTAGTGAAAAAGCTTTATGTTTAATAGAAAGGAGAAAGGACTTGTACAAGAATTATTTGAGTGATAGATCACATGAAAACAAAAGAAATGTAAAGAAAGTGGAGAAAGCATTGAAATATGAACTAAGGAGGTGTGAAGTGGAGGCCATGGATAAAATTGCCGAGGATTTAGAAGATGCAGCTAGACGGCATAATAGTGAAATATTGTACTGGCACGTTAACAAATTGAGAGGTAGTAGTCGATCCGGACTTGTCCCAGTTAAAGATAGGAATGGGGTGGCAATTAGCGATAAGGAAAAAGCTAAAGCGAGATGGGCCGAACATTTTGAGAACTTGCTTAACCGAGATAGAGTTGCAGGAAAAAATATAGAGGAAAATGAAAAAGTTTGTGATACCTTGGATGTGAAGGAAGATTTGTTTTGTGAGGAGGAATTAGCAACAGTACTAAAAGGATTAAAGAGTAATAAGGCTCCAGGTGCTGATAGGGTAGTAAATGAGTTTCTTAAATATGGTGGCTCTGAGGTTAGAAATAAGTTATTGAAGATTATGAATATGATTTTTGAAAAAGGGGAAGTACCTAACGATTTTAGGAAAACCTTAATTAAGCCACTTTATAAGAAAGGTGATAAAAGTGAGTGTGGTAATTATCGAGGCATTAGTCTGGTCTCTGTAGGTAGCAAATTGCTTAGTAATATGATACTTTTTAGACTGAGAGATGCCGTAGACAAAGTTTTAAGAGAAGAGCAGTGCGGTTTTAGAAAAGGTAGAGGATGTGTTGACCAAATTTTCACTCTTAGGTTAATAATTGAGAAGTGCCTAAGTTTTCAAACACCTTAGGTCCTCAGTTTTATAGATTATGAGCAAGCGTTCGATTCTGTTGATAGAGGAGCTTTAGTAAAGGTTTTATCCTTGTATGGTATACCAGACAAATACATTAAAGTGATTAGTGCTATGTACGAGAATAACACTGCTGCGGTTAAGGTAGGAAATGAGGTTAGCAGCTGGCTTTGTATTAAATCAGGAGTTAAGCAGGGTTGTGTTCTATCCCCCTTTATATGGATTATTTTGATGGACTTTGTTTTAAGGAGCACAGGAAAGGCAATGGGAGACCACGGAATCAAATGGGGAGGAAAAAGTCTCCTGGACTTGGATTATGCTGATGATTTAAGCATCCTAGATGAAAGTGTGAGCAAAATGAATGAAGTTTTAGAGGTTTTGCGAGTTCAGGGTGCTAGTATTGGTTTGAAAATTAATGTTAGGAAGACTAAGTCACTAAGGCTAGGAATAAGTGAAGATGAAAAGGTGACGTTGGGTAATGAAAAGATTGATCAGGTGGGCAGCTTCACTTACCTTGGTAGTATTATTAGTAAAGATGGTGGGAGCAGTGAAGATGTTAAAAATAGAATAGCCAAGGCTCAGGGTGTTTTTTCACAGTTAAAAAAAGTCTGGAAGAATAGGAAGATAAGTCTGCAAACCAAGATTAGAATCTTAGAAGCTACAGTGATGACAGTGGTCAAATATGGCTCTGAAGCATGGACGCTCCGAAAAGCGGATGAAGATTTGCTAGATGTTTTCCAGAGAAATTGCTTAAGGATTGTTCTGGGTACCCGGCTGACTGACCGTATTTCAAACAATAGGCTATACGAAAAATGTGGTTCAATACCGCTTTTTAGGTCTATAATGAAAGAAAGATTGAGGTGGTTAGGGCATGTTGTGCGGATGAAGGATGACAGATTGCCGAAGATTATTCTTTTCGGCCAACCATCTAGGGCTAGACAGAAAGCAGGTCGTCCCCGTCTGGGGTGGGAGGACGTCATAAAGAAAGATTTAAAGGAAATGGGAACTTCGTGGGCGGGTGTAAAAAGGGAGGCTTTGAATCGATTGGGGTGGAGGAGGAGCGTGCGTAGCTGTGTTGGCCTCAGGCGGCTTGGTGCTGCGATGAGTTGTTAGTAGTAGTAGTAGTAATCCCCTAAAAGTAATTTCTGTGTGTGATCCTCCTTTTTTTGGCTCCCTATCCTATCTATGCAGACTATTATGGCTTCGATAGAATATTAATTTTATCGTTAAGTCTAATGACGTGAGAAGCCATATTTAAAATATAGAATATTAATTTATCTCTTTAGAGTCCCGTATAATTCCTAGGAAAAAAGTGATGTCATTTCTAATTTCCCTTTCGTGAATCAACAATTTCCCTTAGAAACAACAAATAAATTCCCTTTCTCGAATCAATAATTCCCCTTAGAAACAACAAATAAATTCCCCTTTCATGGATCAATAATTCCCCTTAGAAACAACAAATAAATTACCCTTTCTTGGATCAATAATTCCCCTTAGAAACAACAAATTAATCCCCCTTTCGTGAATCAATAATTCCCCTCGATTATGTAAATCAATTTCTCAGAAATCTAGTTCCCCTTCGATTATGCAAATCAAGTTCTCAGAAATCCACTTCCCCCTCGAGTCCTATATCAATACATCTTTCCCCGTTAATGCGCATGTGCAAACTTCCCCCTGGAGTCATTACACCTAGACAAACAACAACAAATAAATCGACCTTGACCTCATTAGAATCAATAAACCATGAAAATACATCAAAGTCAGAAAAATCCTGTTTTTTCATTCTCAGTGACAAAAACCATAAAAACATGCATAAATTATGTGTAATCCCGAGTTATAGATAGCTCCCTACTTACGCACCTCAGAAAATTTGTCTGATTTTCAAAAAAAGAAGGAAACACCCCCTAAAAGTTATAGAACCTTAATGAAAATCACACCATCAGATTTAGCTTATCAGAAAACCCTACTGTAGATGCTTCAAGCTCTTATCTGCAAAAATGTGTAATTTCGTATTTTTTGACAGAAGAAAGATCACGGATGCGTGTTCATTTTTTTTCCAGGGGTGATTGTCTCGACACAGTGGTCCTAGAACATCGTGGGAGGGCTTATTCGAACGGAAATTAAAAGTTCTAGTGCCCTTTTAAGTGACCAAAAAAATGGGGGGCAACTAGGCCCACTCCCACGCTCATTTTTTCCCAAAGTCACCTGATCAAAATTTTGAGGTAGCCATTTTGTTTAGCATGGTCAAAATACGGAATAATTCCTCCTCGTTTTAAGTTTTAATGTCGCTCCTTGCCTTCAGTTAAAAAAAAACTTGTATTTTTTTGTTTAATATACTATAGGACTAATAGTAGAAAGATTGTCGAGCTGCACTTAAATACTTTCCCAAAAGCTTGATTTATTTTTTCCTCTCTTCATTAGCTTCATTTCCTGTCAGTTTTCATTTATGGTGGTTAACTTGCTTTCAACCGAAGTAACATTAGTTAGAGCTTGAAGTAGTGTCTTTTTCATGGTCTCAGTTAAGCTGGGCAATAATTCCAACTGAAAATAATTTGTTAAAAAATAAATTTTTAAAATGTAATAAACAAATTATTGGGAATAATAAAATGTATATAAAAAAAATGTTTTACAGGAGGTGGTGGTTCAGTGATTAGAACTTTCTTCGTATCCGTGCTAGCCCGCGTTAAAATCTTCTATGAGAGATATTTAAAATAAATATTCATTTTCTAGTGTACCACTAGAAGTGCAGAAAAAAAAAAACGGAAAAGGAGGCCCTTCAGTACTTCTATATGAAAAAAGGGATTTTTCCGTGTTGTTCAAGGTAGGGGACTGTAATTAACCTGGATAGGGTTTTTGACATTGGTGATTCCAATGGTACTATTTTCAGTTCTAATGAGAAGTTCAAAATTCTTTGCAGCACTGTTGCAATAAAAATTGCAATATTAATGCATCGAATGTCCTCCAGAAATCTAAACTCTATATACATATATTTTATACAGAATAACATTTCATAAATAATTGAATTTTTATCTACAAATCCTCATAGAAGCCAAGGATAATACGCCAAAGGGACTCTTAATGTGACAAAATTATAGATTTGTTCTTAAGGAAAAGTTTCACAAAGATGGGAAGTAAAGCCTATTTTTAATGCCCTATTTTAATAAAAACTTATGTTGATCTCTTAAGTTTTTTTGCCTACTCTGGGCTAAGATCTTTTCGAAGGTTTATTAGATCTTTTTATTTGTGACCTATTTTAACAAAAACTCATCCAGACTTCTGTAGTCTTTTCGCCTAAGCTGAGCAAAGATCTTTTTATAATGTTTATTGTGCATGTTCTTGAAAGCTGAAAAATGAATAGAATATTCTAATGCGAAAAAAAAACAAGGAAAAAAAAGAAGGGAAAAAATTTAATGTTTAAAAACGAGGTTTTTCTGATGAAAGTAAAGAGTGAAGTTGAAACATAATAAGAAAAAAAAAATACAGCTTTGGAGTTTATGCAACATATTTTACAAATAGCTGTTTCAAATAAACTTGCCCTTGATATTTTCCCATTTTTAGAGAATTCCGAAGAAATAGAGTTTTACTGAAAACTATGATTGCTTGAGTTTCTTAGAGAATTAAAATTATATAGTGAAATTTAACAATGTCATAGCCGGTAAAAGACTATTGACAGCTTTATAAATTAACTTTATTTTTTAATTTTTGCAGGCTACTTATGGAATTTACTGCTCCTAATCCTGCTCCTAATATCAAGAAATAGTTTATTCGACACAGTTTTTCAAAAATATTATACGTAAACTGGGGAGTGGTAATTTTTAATCTTTACTTTTGTCAAAAAAACTTTGTTTTTTTCTTTAAATTAATACTGAGATACACCCAAACTGAAACTAGGAGTTCTTTTTTTCTAGTTTTGGCAGTTGTAACCCTAAAGTATTTACCACCCTAGCCAGAAGATAAAGTAAAATGTTCACAGTAAATACAGAAGAAAGGAACTTGCGATTCAGCTGGAAATCTGTTATAAAACCAAACTAAAAAAAAAAAAAAAACACTTCTGGTATTTACTGAAACGCCCGTGCTTCTGACGAATGATTTGACGACGATAGGCTGGACATAAAAGATTGGAGCTGTCGGTGTTGTGATATGGTTTGGGGACGTCACTCCATCAAAAGCTTCTTCTTCCGTCCTATCGCTGAAAGGGAAGTCCTAATCGGGTGGCCTCATAGTCGCATAACGCTGGACCTTTACGAGTCTGCCTAGCCTGAACCGTGACTGCAAACAGTACTGCGGGGTGACGTTGAGAAGGTGTCGCCTTCTCATTGTAATAAAATAATTACATGTATAAATATATAATAATTCCACGGTAATAGGCTTGAGATTGCTTTTGCTGAATGTCTACTCTTGTTGATAGATGAGCATTGTCAAGTGTGGAAAACCATGGTACGACCAAGACGAAATTTGCAGCTTGGAATGTTACAACGTTAAAAACATATATCCTATTGACATTTTGATTGACAAATTCAGACATGTTGAACTAGACTGGTCCGGAGTTTCAGAAACTCATGTCCCAGGGGTAAGAAACATGAAATTAAATGATATATCATGTTTTTATTACTCAGGCAGGAAGGATTGGGTGCATAGGTTGAGAGTTGGGCTAATGATGAACAAGGAAACATTTGAGTGTTGCGTAGCATAGGAAGGTATTAACAACAATGGAATGTTAGTTGATGATTTTACAAAGCAATAATGCAAAATGATGAAATGTCAGTCAGAGTTGCATATGTCCTAAGTATCAGTCAGAGTAGGAAATGTCTCTATAGCACGGATCGATGACGATAGTACTGCCACAAATGAATTTGCTTGTAGATACAGGAATAAATAGTCAGAATCTCAGTTAGGAATATGATAATTTTATTAGAGGATTTTAAATCTCAGGTTGATAAAAATAGAGATAGATAATATCATAGCCATGGTAAATTTGGATTATGAAAGGAAAATAGTTTCTGAAGTGGCAGATGATAGCTTAGGGAGAAAAGTTATAGATGTACCTAGGAATATTAGTGAAAAAAATTTGAAGTTGGTAGAAAATAGGAGAGGTTTGAATTCTTGCCGCAAAAACTGTTTTAGGAAGGGGATAGGATGTGCCGACTCTTTCACTATTAGTTTAATAATTGAGAAGTCCCGCAGTCATCACACTCTTTTAGTCCTTATTTTTATAAATTATCATCAAGTATTTAATTCAGGCAATAGAAGAGTTTATCTGAAGTCTGACAAGCAGCAAATTCGTATGTTAGAAATTGAAATAGAATAGTCAATCAAGACTTGTCCCAGTTAAATGTAAGAATGGAACCTCAACTAGCGATAAGGAAAGTGTTAAAGAGAGATAGATATAACGTTTTGAGAATGTGCTTAACCGTGTAAAAGTTACAGGAAATAATATAGGAAACAATGGAACAGTTTTTTGACAGTTTGGAAGTGAAAGAAGATTTATTTCGCGAGGAAGAATAAACGACAGTACAAAAAGGATCATAAAATAATAAGGCTTCAGGTGGTGATACTGCGTTAAATGAGTTTTTGAAATGTGATAGTTGTGAAGTTAGAAATAAATTACTGAAGATCAGGAAAATGATTTTAAAAAAGGGGGAGTGCCTAGCGGTTTTATGAAAACTTTAATTAAGCCCCTTTATGAGAAATATGATAAGAATGAGTGTGATAATTATAGAAGCATTAGCTTGGTTTCTGTAGGAACCAAAATACTTAGTAAAATGGTGTTTTTAGACTGAGAGATGCTGTAGATAAAGTTTTGAGAGAAGAACAGTATGTTTACGGAAAGGGCAGAGGATATATCGACCAAATATGTCCTTTTTGATTAATAATTGATAAGTGCCTGAGTCATCAGACTTCTTTAGTCCTCAGTTTTATAATTTATAAACAAGCATTTCATTCAGAAGATAGAAGAGCGTTAGCAAAGGTCCTTGTATAGTATACCAGATAAATATATTTAAATAATCTGTGCTATGTAGAAGAACAACGTTGCTGCGGTTGAGGCAACCACTAAATTTTGATTTTGCAACCACTAAATTTCAAACGAAAATTTACCACGCTATCAACTCCCAAAGCCTTATTACTTTTTAATCCCTTTTGTATTGTCTCTCGATCCTGCTTGCAAAAAAACTTCTTTCATTTCCAAATTGTCGAACATCTTTTCAATATTTTTTGTATCATGTTTATAACTTTATTAGGCTGAAAACATTCTCAAAACGCTCTGCCCATCTCATTTCCAATTTCTCTCCATCGTCTACATTGTCATTTTCTAAGCGCTTCAATTTCTTATCCAACTTTTCTGGGACAGTTCCTCTCAAACTTTCATTCTAGAGTCTATCAACTTCATTACTACCCAGGAAGTAGCTCCTCTTCCTAATTTGAAGCTTTAAATTAGCTCTAGACGCTTCAAAATGGTGGTTTGTTCTACTATTCTATACTCTGTTCTAAATACTCCGCTCGCTTTGAGCTTGGTCTCGCGACTTTCGACTTTCTAAGACGCAAGTGCCTAAGATTTAATTTGAAGAAATAAGCATGGTTCTTCATCAGTTGACTGTAAAAAATATATATAAAACTCTTCTGAAAACTTTCGCTTTTCTAATTCCAAAAAAATACAATGTTTAAAATACACGTAAGAATATAAGTTATAATTATGCTAAACATTCCGAGGAAACAAAGGAATCGTCTCTCAATAAAAGATAAATATTGCTATTAATTATTTGCCCTTAGCATGCGTTGACCACAAGTTATTAAATCCCTCCATGATAAAATTTGTAATTGAAGTGGGAACTTTTGGCAGAAAATTATGAGAAAAGAGTGACGTAAGCTTGCAAGATGTCCCAATAGGAAGGTAGCCAGCGGTAAAACTTGCACGTTCGTAAGCCGGAAGAGTTGCTGATCTCTCTGGGAGATAAGAATAACGTCACTATAGTAAAATGCCATACCCATTAAAAACGTTGTGAATAAATATTTATTATAACCTTTTCTCCGATTTGGTCCATGTTTCTACATAATGTCCCTCTTTTTATTGACCTTTGTTCAATTGTAAAAGACGTACAAAACTAGCACACATAATACATTATCGTTAGTAGACTCACTCAATGAATTCAAATGCTAAGAAAAGAGAATGAATCAAAAGGACAAGTATGCAATGAAATAGGTAAAAACTAAAATAAACAACGAAATGCAATGCTATTAGAAATCATTCTATTATTTTTTCAATTTGTTTACCTAATTTAGTTCTAGCATGAATCGTCTTCTAAACTTCATTTGAACTTCCTTTACAAAAAGCAAAGTAGATTCTTCACACTGCTTGCTTCACACAAGTATGCAATCGAAAGTTTTTTGCTCTTGGTACTGATCATAAGCGATTAGACAGCTATTTCCTCTTGAGTGCTGAACTCTTCAAAAAGTTTCTGTCTCCATAATGCTAAATTGTTTTATGTCAGCAGATTTTTTCTATATTGCTCTTTTGTTAGGCCAAGGTGAATCCCAGCAGGTTTAACAAATTCCAGAAGTTCAATTTCCCGTGGAAAGAGACACCGAAAAGAGAGCAACTCTAAAATCTACCAGTGGAATTTTTTCTATTTTCTTCTGATTATACTCATTTTAGAAACTAAGCTATTGGGAAATAAGTAATAAAGTTTGGGCTTAATCTTTTTTGTTGTAACAGCACTAAATTCAGAGTTAACGTAGCTTAAACTGGTTTCATTTTTTGAAAATTGATAAGAACACACCATGTACTTACTCGTAAGTATTATAATAAGGCTTTATTGCCCATAAAAATGGGTTTCCCACAACAATTGTGCAGCAGAGCAGCACTACTGCTTTTGTATTTTTTCCCCGTGATCAGCGATCTGTAGCTCCAATGTGGTAAGATACACAAACTCAATTTTTTTGTAGGTATGGGAATAGCGAAACGGAGAGCTAAGTACTAGTGAAGTCTGTAAGACTTTCAGTAGTTTTTCATCAAGAAAGATAGTTTTTCCTCATGTTGTACATGACGTTAAAGCATAAACAATCTTAGCTGTGAAAGAAAACTTTACCAGAAAAATGTTATGGCACCGGAACATTATAATATATCACTGAGAACCAGAAAACAACAATCCTTTGCTCTTCTAGATTTCTCGGAAATAGTTTAGGTACAGTCGATATGCCTTATTGAATACAAGGGGGAGTCCATATATGGGCATAGAACCACGTGGTTTATGGACTTTGTCAGTGAGAATGAAAAAACAGGAATTTTCTCACTTGAAAAACCAGGAATTTTGTCTGTTTTATGGACTTTGTCAGTGAGAATGAAAAAACAGAAAGTTTGTCACATTTATGTCTGTTTTCATGGATGGTTATGTGTGTTGATTATTTGATGGTTTTATGGATTTGTCAGTGAGAATGGAAAAACAGGAACTTTGACACTTCCTTCTTGTTGTTGTTCAAGCCAGATGTTACGAGTTTCCGGGAAACAGTATTTGTTATTGTTGTTTCCAAGCCAAATGTTACGAGTTCCGGGAAACAGTTAATTAATGTCTGACAGATGACGTCAAGTTAATTAATGTCTTTGCATTTCCAAAGAGAATTGTCTAGGAGAAACAGTTAGATCACACATGATGTCATGATTGATTGATTGACACGAAAGGGGAATTAATTTGTTGTTCTAAAGAGAATTGATTCACGAAAGGGAAATTAATTTGTTGTTTCTAACAAGAGAATCGTTTCCGAGCAGACGTTTTGATCTTAGCGTGCGAAAAGGTTTCCAAATAATTTGAAATAAGCCAGCGCAGGGATGCCAAACAAATGGAACATGCTGAAATTCCGTTTAGGGATAATTTTGGCGAAACCGTTTTAGCTATTTTATGGAATTATTTCGGCGAAACAGCTAGAGACATTATAAAATATGATTTTAGAAGAGATTTTGGAAGAGAATTTGAGTGTGGTCGTTATAATACACAAGTTTCAATTGGACAGTGTTGTGAGGTCCTCTACCCCAACCCAAAGGTTCCGATCCCCATAGCACAACCCGAAGGAAGCCAGCGGTCCTCAAAGGTTCTCTGGGCTTCCAAAGGACCCCCCCCCCGGACCCCCCAAAGACCCTCACCCAGTCCCCAAAGGTCCCCAGGCACCCAAAGGGCCCCAGACCCTAAAAAGGCCATACCCGAGCCCCAAAGGTCCTCCCCAGTCCCCAAAGGTCCACCAGACCCCCAAAAGCCCTCCCCGGTCCCCAAAGGTCCACCAGAACCCCAAAAGCCCTCCCCCGGTCCCCAAAGGCCCTCCCCCGGTTCCCAAAGGCCCTCCCCGGGCTCCCAGGGCTCCCAAAGGGCCCCGATTACTTTACCCCAACCCAAAGGGCCCCGATTGCTCTACCCCAACCCCAAAGGCTTCTCATACCCCACCCCAACCCCGAAGGAAGCCCCCGGTCCTCAAAGGCCCCCCAAGCTCTCAAAGGGCCACCGGAGCCCCCAAAGGCCCACCCAGACCCCAAAGGCCATCCCCGGGCCCCCCAAAGGCCCATCGAGCTCCCGAAGGACCAACTTGATCCCAAAGGCCCTCCACCGGTCCCCAAATGTCCCCCAAGCCCTCAACTGCCCTCCCTGTGCCCCAAAGGCCCTCCCTGTGCCCCAAAGGCCCTCCCTGTGCCCCAAAGGCCCTCCCCCGGCCCCCCAAAGGCCCCCAAGGTCTCAAAGGGCCTCCGGAGCCCCCAAAGGCCCACCCAGACCCCCAAAGGCAATCCCCGGGCCACCCGAAGGCCCTCCCCAGGCTTCCAAAGGCCCTCCCTCGGTCCCCAAAGGTCCCCCAGGCTCCCAACTGGCCCCCCGGACCCCCAAAGGCCTTCCCCCGGCACCCAAAGGTCCACCGGACTCCCAAAGGACCAATCGGCGCTCAAGGGCCCCCAGACCCCCAACGGCTCTCCCCGGGCTCCCAAAGGACCACCCAGCCCGTGCTTTAGTTTTAGTTAAAAGTATAGAATGTTGTAGCTTAGAGTCTTAACTTAGAGTTTTTGTTGAAGTTCTAGTTTAGTTTAATTTTAGTTAAGAGTTTGATGTTTTACCTTTGAATTTCAGTTGGATTTTTAGTTAGTTTAGTAGTTTGGTGTTTTAGCTTAGAGTCCTAGCTTAGAGTTTAAGTTAGAGTTGAAGTTTATTTTAGTATTAGTTAAGAGCTTAGAGTTTTTAGCTTAGAGTCTTAGCTTAGAGTTTTTTTTGTTAGAGTTCTAGTTTAGTTTAATTTTAGTTAAGAGTTTGATGTTTTACCTTTGAGTTTCAGTTAGAGTTCTAGTTTAGTTTAGTTTTAGTTAAGAGTTTAGAGTTTTTAGCTTAGAGTCATAGCTTAGAGTTTTTGTTGAAGTTCTAGTTTAGTTTAGTTTTAGTTAATAGTTTAGAGTTTTAGCTTAGAGTCTTAGCTTAGAGTTTTTTGTTGAAGTTCTAGCTTAGTTAAGAGTTTGATGTCTTACCTTTGAGTTTCAGTTAGAGTTCTAGTTTAGTTTAGTTTTAGTTAAGAGTTTAGAGTTTTTAGCTTAGAGTCATAGCTTAGAGTTTTTGTTGAAGTTCTAGTTTAGTTTAGTTTTAGTTAAAAGTTTAGAGTTTTAGCTTAGAGTCTTAGCTTAGAGTTTTTTGTTGAAGTTCTAGCTTAGTTAAGAGTTTGATGTCTTACCTTTGAGTTTCAGTTAGAGTTCTAGTTTAGTTTAGTTTTAGTTAAGAGTTTAGAGTTTTAGCTTAGAGTCTTAGCTTAGAGTTTTTGTTGAAGTTCTAGTTTAGTTAAGTTTTAGTAAATAGTTTAGAGTTTTAGCTTAGAGTCTTAGCTTAGAGTTTTTGTTAGAGTTCTAGTTTAGTTTAATTTTATTTTAGAGTTTAGAGTTTTAGCTTAGTCCTAGCTTAGAGTTTTTTGTTAGAGTTCTAGTTTAGTCTAATTTTAGTTAAGAGTTTGATTTTTTTACCTTTGAGTTTCAGTTAGAGTTTTAGTTTAATTTTAGTTAAGAGTTTGATGTAATACCTTTGAGTTTCAGTTAGAGTTCTAGTTTAGTTTAGTTATAGTTAAGAGTTTAGAGTTTTTAGCTTAGAGTCATAGCTTCGAGTTTTTGTTGAAGTTCTAGTTTAGTTTAGTTTTAGTTAATAGTTTAGAGTTTTAGCTTAGAGTCTTAGCTTAGAGTTTTTGTTAGAGTTCTAGTTTAGTTTAATTTTAGTTAAGAGTTTGATGTCTTACCTTTGAGTTTCAGTTAGAGTTCTAGTTTAGTTTAGTTTTAGTTAAGAGTTTAGAGTTTTTAGCTTAGAGTCTTAGCTTAGAGTTTTTGTTGAAGTTCTAGTTTAGTTTAGTTTTAGTAAATAGTTTAGAGTTTTAGCTTAGAGTCTTAGCTTAAAGTTTTTGTTGAAGTTCTAGTTTAGTTTAGTTTTAGTTAATAGCTTAGAGTTTTTGTTAGAGTTCTAGTTTAGTTTAATTTTATTTAAGAGTTTAGAGTTTTTTAGCTTAGAGTCTTAGCTTAGAGTTTGTGATAGAGTTCTAGTTTAGTTTACTTTTAGCTAAGACTTCAATGTTTTACCTTAGAGTCATAGATTAGAGTTTTTGTTAGAGTTCTAGTTTAGTTTAATTTTAGTTAAGAGTTTAGAATTTTAGCTTAGAGTCGTAGCTTAGAGTTTTTGTTATAGTTCTAGTTTATTTTAGTTTTAGTTAAGAGTTTAGAGTTTTTAGCTTAGAGTCTTAGCCTAGAGTTTTTGATAGAGTTCTAGTTTAGTTTAGTTTTAGTTAAGAGTTTGATGTTTCACCTTAGAGTCATAGCTTAGAGTTTTAGTTAGAGTTCTAGTTTAGTTTAGTTTTAGTTAAGAGTTTCGAGTTTTAGCTGAGTCTTAACTTAGAGTTTTTGTTAGAGTTCTAGTTTAGTTTAGTTTTAGTTTAGAGTTTTAGTTTAGACTTAGAGTTTCAATTAGAGTTCTAGTTTGGTTTAGTTAAAGTTACGAATTTAGAGTTTTAGCTTAGTGTCATAGCTTAGATTTTTACTTAAAGTGATAGTTTGGTTAAGTTTTAGTTAAGAGTTTCCAGTTTTAGCTGAGTCTTAGCTTAGAGTTTTTGTTAGAGTTCTTGTTTAGTTTAGTTTTAGTTAAGAGTTTAGAGTTATAGCTTAGAGTCTTAGTTTAGAGTTTTTGTTGAAGTTCTAGTTTAGTTTAGTTTTAGTTTAGAGTTTTAGCTAAGACTTAGAGTTTTTGTTAGAGTTCTAGTTTAGTTTTAGTTAAGAGTTTAGAGTTTTACCTTAGAGTCTTAGCTTAAAGTTTTTGTTAGAGTTCCAATTTAGTTTAATTTTAGTTAAGAATTTGATGTTTTTACCTTTGAGTTTCAGTTAGAGTTCTAGTTTAGTTTACTTTTAGTTAAGAGTTTAGTGTTTTACCTTAGAGTCATAGCTTAGAGTTTTAGTTAGAGTTCTAGTTTAGTTTTAGTTAAGAGTTTAGAGTTTTACCTTAGAGTCTTAGCTTAGAGTTTTTGTTAGAGTTCTAGTTTAGTTTAATTTTAGTTAAGAATTTGATGTTTTACCTTTGAGTTTCAGTTAGAGTTCTAGTTTAGTTTAGTTAAGAGTTTGGTGTTTTAGCTTAGAGTCTTAGCATAGAGTTTTGGTTAGAGTTCTAGTTTATTTTAGTTTTAGTTATGAGTTTAGAGTTTTTAGCTTAGAGTCTTAGCGTAGAGTTTATGTTGAAGTTCTGGTTTAGTTTAGTTTTAGTTAATAGTTTAGAGTTTTAGCTTAGAGACTTAGCTTAGAGTTATAGTTTTAGTTTAGTTTTAGTTAAGAGCTTAGAGTTTTAGCTTAGAGTCTTAGCTTAGAGTTTGTGATAGAGTTCTAGTTTAGTTTAGTTTTAGCTAAGACTTCGATGTTTTACCTTAGAGTCATAGCTTAGAGTTTTAGTTAGAGTTCTAGTTTAGTTTAGTTTTAGTTAAGAGTTTAGAATTTTAGCTTAGAGTCTTAGCTTAGAGTTTTTTGTTAGAGTTCTAGTTTATTTTAGTTTTAGTTAAGAGTTTAGAGTTTTTAGCTTAGAGTCTTAGCCTAGAGTTTTTGATAGAGTTCTAGTTTAGTTTAGTTTTAGTTAAGAGTTTGATGTTTTACCTTAGAGTCATAGCTTAGAGTTTTAGTTAGAGTTCTAGTTTAGTCTAGTTTTAGTTAAGAGTTTCGAGTTTTAGCTGAGTCTTAACTTAGAGTTTTTGTTAGAGTTCTAGTTTAGTTTAGTTTTAGTTTAGAGTTTTAGTTTAGACTTAGAGTTTCAATTAGAGTTCTAGTTTGGTTTAGTTAAAGTTATGAATTTAGAGTTTTAGCTTAGTGTCATAGCTTAGATTTTTACTTAAAGTGATAGTTTGGTTAAGTTTTAGTTAAGAGTTTCGAGTTTTAGCTGAGTCTTAGCTTAGAGTTTTTGTTAGAGTTCTAGTTTATTTTAGTTTTAGTTAAGAGTTTAGAGTTTTTAGCTTAGAGTCTTAGCTTAGAGTTTTTGTTAAAGTTCTAGTTTAGTTTAGTTTTAGTTTAGAGTTTTAGCTAAGACTTAGAGTTTTTGTTAGAGTTCTAGTTTAGTTTTAGTTAAGAGTTTAGAGTTTTACCTTAGAGTCTTAGCTTAAAGTTTTTGTTAGAGTTCTAGTTTAGTTTAATTTTAGTTAAGAATTTGATGTTTTACCTTTGAGTTTCAGTTAGAGTTCTAGTTTAGTTTACTTTTAGTTAAGAGTTTAGTGTTTTACCTTAGACTCATAGCTTAGAGTTTTAGTTAGAGTTCTAGTTTAGTTTAGTTTTAGTTAAGAGTTTAGAGTTTTACCTTAGAGTCTTAGCTTAGAGTTTTTTGTTAGAGTTCTAGTTTAGTTCAATTTAGTTAAGAATTTGATGTTTTACCTTTGAGTTTCAGTTAGGGTTCTAGTTTAGTTTACTTTTAGTTAAGAGTTTAGTGTTTTACCCTAGAGTCTTAGCTTAGAGTTTTAGTTAGAGTTCTAGTTTAGTTTAGTTTTAGTTAAGAGTTTAGAATTTTAGCTTAGAGTCATAGCTTAGAGTTTTTGTTAGAGTTCTAGTTTATTTTAGTTTTAGTTAAGAGTTTAGAGTTTTTAGCTTAGAGTCTTAGCTTAGAGTTTTTGTTGAAGTTCTAGTTTAGTTTAGTTTTAGTTAATAGTTTAGAGTCTTAGCTTAGAGTTTTTGTTAGAGTTGAAGTTTAGTTTAGTAATAGTTAAGAGTTTAGAGTTTTTTGCTTAGAATCTTAGCTTAGAGTTTTTGTTAGAGTTGAAGTTTAGTTTAGTAATAGTTAAGAGTTTAGAGTTTTAGCTTAGAGTCTTAGCTTAGAGTTATAGTTAGAGTTAAAGTTTAGTTTAGTTAAAGTTAAGAATTTAGAGTTTTAGCTTAGTGTCATAGCTTAGATTTTTACTTAAAGTTCTAGTTTGGTTAAGTTTTAGTTAAGTGTTTAGAGTTTTAGCTGAGTCGTAGCTTAGAGTTTTTGTTAGAGTTCTAGTTTAGTTTAGTTTTAGTTAAGAGTTTAGAGTTTTACCTTAGAGTCTTAGCTTAGAGTTTTTGTTAGATTTGAAGTTTAGTTTAGTTATAATTAAGAATTTAGAGTTTTTAGCTTAGAGTCGTAGTTTAGAGTTTTTGTTGGAGTTCTAGTTTAGTTTAGTTAAGAGTTTAGAGTTTTATCATAGAGTCATAGCTTAGAGTTTTTGTTGAAGTTGAAGTTTAGTTTAGTCACAGTTAAGAATTTAGAGTTTTTAGCTTAGAGTCTTAGCTTAGAGTTTTACTTAGAGTTCTAGTTTAGTTTAGTTTTAGTTAAGAGTTTAGAGTTATATCTTAGAGTCTTAGCTCAGAGTTTTTGTTGAAGTTCTAGTTTAGTTTAGTTAAGAGTTTAGAGTTCTACCTTAGAGTTTTAGCTTAGAGTTTTACTTAGAGTTGAAGTTTATTTTAGTTATAGTTAAGGGTTTAGAGTTTTAGCTTGGAGTCTTAGATTAGAGTTTTAGTTAGAGTTCTAGCTTAGTTTAGTTTTAGTTAAGAGTTTAGAGTTTTACCTTAAAGTCTTAGCTTAGAGTTTTAGTTAGAGTTCTAGTTTAGTTTAGTTTTAGTTAAGAGTTTTAAGTTTTACCTTAAAGTCTTAGATTAGAGTTTTAGTTAGGGTTGAATTTTCGTTTAGTTTAGTTATAGTTAAGAGTTTAGTGTTTTACCCTAGAGTCTTAGCTTAGAGTTTTAGTTAGAGTTCTAGTTTAGTTTAGTTTTAGTTAAGAGTTTAGAGTTTTACCTTAGAGTCTTAGCTTAGAGTTTTTTTGTTAGAGTTCTAGTTTAGTTCAATTTAGTTAAGAGTTTAGAGTTTTTAGCTTAGAGTCTTAGCTTAGAGTTTTTGTTGAAGTTCTAGTTTAGTTTAGTTTTAGTTAATAGTTTAGAGTCTTAGCTTAGAGTTTTTGTTAGAGTTGAAGTTTAGTTTAGTAATAGTTAAGAGTTTAGAGTTTTTTGCTTAGAATCTTAGCTTAGAGTTTTTGTTAGAGTTGAAGTTTAGTTTAGTAATAGTTAAGAGTTTAGAGTTTTAGCTTAGAGTCTTAGCTTAGAGTTATAGTTAGAGTTAAAGTTTAGTTTAGTTAAAGTTAAGAATTTAGAGTTTTAGCTTAGTGTCATAGCTTAGATTTTTACTTAAAGTTCTAGTTTGGTTAAGTTTTAGTTAAGTGTTTAGAGTTTTAGCTGAGTCGTAGCTTAGAGTTTTTGTACGTACGCGCCTACGTACGCGCGCGTACGTAGGCTAACCTAGCCTAACCTAACTTAACCTAACCTAATTTAATCTAACCTAACCTAACTTACCTAAACTGACTTAACCTAACCTAATCTCGCAGCGCTTCCCGCGGTTCTTCCCGGGCCCACCGGTGCTTCCCGGGTCCCGCGGTGCAAAAAGCTATCTAACCCCCCATGTCGACTTTGTACCAGTTAGATTAGGTTAGATTATCTTGAGTGCTCATGATAAGCTAACCTAATCTAACCTAACTTAAACGTGGAGAAACCTAACCTCTAACTTAAACGTGGAGAAACCTAACCTCTAACCTAACCTAACCTATGGTTTTGGTATTTCTATGCAATATTGTGGAATTTTGTGGTTATGCTAGTTTAGACTAAACTTCAACTCTAACTAAATCTCTAAGCTAAGATTCTAGGCTAAACCTCTAAGCTATAACTCTTAACTAAAACTAAACTAAACAATAACTCTAACTAAAACTCCAAGCTACGACTCTAAGCTAAAACTATAAACTCTTAACTATAACTAAACTAAACGAAAATTCAACCCTAACTAAAACTCTAATCTAAGACTTTAAGGTAAAACTTAAAACTCTTAACTAAAACTAAACTAAACTAGAACTCTAACTAAAACTCTAAGCTAAGACTTTAAGGTAAAACTCTAAACTCTTAACTAAAACTAAACTAAGCTAGAACTCTAACTAAAACTCTAATCTAAGACTCCAAGCTAAAACTCTAAACCCTTAACTATAACTAAAATAAACTTCAACTCTAAGTAAAACTCTAAGCTAAAACTCTAAGGTAGAACTCTAAACTCTTAACTAAACTAAACTAGAACTTCAACAAAAACTCTGAGCTAAGACTCTAAGATATAACTCTAAACTCTTAACTAAAACTAAACTAAACTAGAACTCTAAGTAAAACTCTAAGCTAAGACTCTAAGGTAAAAACTCTAAATTCTTAACTGTGACTAAACTAAACTTCAACTTCAACAAAAACTCTAAGCTATGACTCTATGATAAAACTCTAAACTTTAACTAAACTAAACTAGAACTCCAACAAAAACTCTAAACTACGACTCTAAGCTAAAAACTCTAAATTCTTAATAATAACTAAACTAAACTTCAAATCTAACAAAACTCTAAGCTAAGACTCTAAGGTAAAACTCTAAACTCTTAACTAAAACTAAACTAAACTAGAACTCTAACAAAAACTCTAAGCTACGACTCAGCTAAAACTCTAAACACTTAACTAAAACTTAACCAAACTAGAACTTTAAGTAAAAATCTAAGCTATGACACTAAGCTAAAACTCTAAATTCTTAACTTTAACTAAACTAAACTTTAACTCTAACTATAACTCTAAGCTAAGACTCTAAGCTAAAACTCTAAACTCTTAACTATTACTAAACTAAACTTCAACTCTAACAAAAACTCTAAGCTAAGATTCTAAGCAAAAAACTCTAAACTCTTAACTATTACTAAACTAAACTTCAACTCTAACAAAAACTCTAAGCTAAGACTCTAAACTATTAACTAAAACTAAACTAAACTAGAACTTCAACAAAAACTCTAAGCTAAGACTCTAAGCTAAAAACTCTAAACTCTTAACTAAAACTAAAATAAACTAGAACTCTAACAAAAACTCTAAGCTATGACTCTAAGCTAAAATTCTAAACTCTTAACTAAAACTAAACTAAACTAGAACTCTAACTAAAACTCTAAGCTAAGACTCTAGGGTAAAACACTAAACTCTTAACTAAAAGTAAACTAAACTAGAACCCTAACTGAAACTCAAAGGTAAAACATCAAATTCTTAACTAAATTGAACTAAACTAGAACTCTAACAAAAAAACTCTAAGCTAAGACTCTAAGGTAAAACTCTAAACTCTTAACTAAAACTAAACTAAACTAGAACTCTAACTAAAACTCTAAGCTATGAGTCTAAGGTAAAACACTAAACTCTTAACTAAAAGTAAACTAAACTAGAACTCTAACTGAAACTCAAAGGTAAAACATCAAATTCTTAACTAGAATTAAACTAAACTAGAACTCTAACAAAAACTTTAAGCTAAGACTCTAAGGTAAAACTCTAAACTCTTAACTAAAACTAAACTAGAACTCTAACAAAAACTCTAAGTCTTAGCTAAAACTCTAAACTAAAACTAAACTAAACTAGAACTTCAACAAAAACTCTAAACTAAGACTCTAAGCTAAAACTCTAAACTCTTAACTAAAACTAAACTAAACTAGAACTCTAACAAAAACTCTAAGCTAAGACTCAGCTAAAACTCGAAACTCTTAACTAAAACTTAACCAAACTATCACTTTAAGTAAAAATCTAAGCTATGACACTAAGCTAAAACTCTAAATTCATAACTTTAACTAAACCAAACTAGAACTCTAATTGAAACTCTAGGTCTAAACTAAAACTCTAAACTAAAACTAAACTAAACTAGAACTCTAACAAAAATTCTAAGTTAAGACTCAGCTAAAACTCGAAACTCTTAACTAAAACTAGACTAAACTAGAACTCTAACTAAAACTCTAAGCTATGACTCTAAGGTAAAACATCAAACTCTTAACTAAAACTAAACTAAACTAGAACTCTATCAAAAACTCTAGGCTAAGACTCTAAGCTAAAAACTCTAAACTCTTAACTAAAACTAAAATAAACTAGAACTCTAACCAAAACTCTAAGCTAAGACTCTAAGCTAAAATTCTAAACTCTTAACTAAACTAAACTAAACTAGAACTCTAACTAAAACTCTAAGCTATGACTCTAAGGTAAAACATCGAAGTCTTAGCTAAAACTAAACTAAACTAGAACTCTATCACAAACTCTAAGCTAAGACTCTAAGCTAAAACTCTAAGCTCTTAACTAAAACTAAACTAAAACTATAACTCTAAGCTAAGTCTCTAAGCTAAAACTCTAAACTATTAACTAAAACTAAACTAAACTAGAACTTCAACATAAACTCTACGCTAAGACTCTAAGCTAAAAACTCTAAACTCATAACTAAAACTAAAATAAACTAGAACTCTAACCAAAACTCTATGCTAAGACTCTAAGCTAAAACACCAAACTCTTAACTAAACTAAACTAGAACTCTAACTGAAGCTCAAAGGTAAAACATCAAATTCTTAACTAAAATTAAACTAAACTAGAACTCTAACAAAAACTCTAAGCTAAGACTCTAAGGTAAAACTCTAAACTCTTAACTAAAACTAAACTAGAACTCTAACTAAAACTCTAAGCTATGACTCTAAGGTAAAACACTAAACTCTTAACTAAAAGTAAACTAAACTAGAACTCTAACTGAAACTCAAAGGTAAAAACATCAAATTCTTAACTAAAATTAAACTAAATGAGAACTCTAACAAAAACTTTAAGCTAAGACTCTAAGGTAAAACTCTAAACTCTTAACTAAAACTAAACTAGAACTCTAACAAAAACTCTAAGTCTTAGCTAAAACTCTAAACTAAAACTAAACTAAACTAGAACTTCAACAAAAACTCTAAACTAAGACTCTAAGCTATAACTCTAAACTCTTAACTAAAACTAAACTAAACAAGAACTCTAACAAAAACTCTAAGCTAAGACTCAGCTAAAACTGGAAACTCTTAACTAAAACTTAACCAAACTATCACTTTAAGTAAAAATCTAAGCTATGACACTAAGCTAAAACTCTAAATTCGTAACTTTAACTAAACCAAACTAGAACTCTAATTGAAACTCTAAGTCTAAACTAAAACTAAACTAAACTAGAACTCTAACAAAAACTCTAAGTTAAGACTCAGCTAAAACTCGAAACTCTTAACTAAAACTAAACTAAACTAGAACTCTAACTAAAACTCTAAGCTATGACTCTAAGGTGAAACATCAAACTCTTAACTAAAACTAAACTAAACTAGAACTCTATCAAAAACTCTAGGCTAAGACTCTAAGCTAAAAACTCTAAACTCTTAACTAAAACTAAAATAAACTAGAACTATAACAAAAACTCTAAGCTACGACTCTAAGCTAAAATTCTAAACTCTTAACTAAAATTAAACTAAACTAGAACTCTAACAAAAACTCTAAGCTATGACTCTAAGGTAAAACATTGAAGTCTTAGCTAAAAGTAAACTAAACTAGAACTCTATCACAAACTCTAAGCTAAGACTCTAAGCTAAAAAACTCTAAACTCTTAAATAAAATTAAACTAAACTAGAACTCTAACAAAAACTCTAAGCTATTAACTAAAACTAAACTAAACTAGAACTTCAACAAAAACTTTAAGCTAAGACTCTAAGCTAAAACTCTAAACTATTTACTAAAACTAAACTAAACTAGAACTTCAACAAAAACTCTAAGCTAAGACTCTAAGCTAAAAACTCTAAACTCTTAACTAAAACTAAACTAAACTAGAACTCTAACTGAAACTCAAAGGTAAGACATCAAACTCTTAACTAAAATTAAACTAAACTAGAACTCTAACAAAAACTCTAAGCTAAGACTCTAAGCTAAAACTCTAAACTATTAACTAAAACTAAACTAAACTAGAACTTCAACAAAAACTCTAAGCTATGACTCTAAGCTAAAAACTCTAAACTCTTAACTATAACTAAACTAAACTAGAACTCTAACTGAAACTCAAAGGTATTACATCAAACTCTTAACTAAAATTAAACTAAAACTCTAACTGAAACTCAATAGGTAAAAAAATCAAACTCTTAACTAAAATTAGACTAAACTAGAACTCTAACAAAAAAACTCTAAGCTAGGACTAAGCTAAAACTCTAAACTCTAAAATAAAATTAAACTAAACTAGAACTCTAACAAAAACTCTAAGCTAAGACTCTAAGCTAAAACTCTAAACTATTTACTAAAACTTAACTAAACTAGAACTTCAACAAAAACTCTAAGCTAAGACTCTAAGCTAAAACTCTAAACTCTTAACTAAAACTAAACTAACTAGAACTCTAACTGAAACTCAAAGGTAAGACATCAAACTCTTAACTAAGCTAGAACTTCAACAAAAAACTCTAAGCTAAGACTCTAAGCTAAAACTCTAAACTATTAACTAAAACTAAACTAAACTAGAACTTCAACAAAAACTCTAAGCTATGACTCTAAGCTAAAAACTCTAAACTCTTAACTAAAACTAAACTAAACTAGAACTCTAACTGAAACTCAAAGGTAAGACATCAAACTCTTAACTAAGCTAGAACTTCAACAAAAAACTCTAAGCTAAGACTCTAAGCTAAAACTCTAAACTATTAACTAAAACTAAACTAAACTAGAACTTCAACAAAAACTCTAAGCTATGACTCTAAGCTAAAAACTCTAAACTCTTAACTAAAACTAAACTAAACTAGAACTCTAACTGAAACTCAAAGGTAAAACATCAAACTCTTAACTAAAATTAAACTAAACTAGAACTCTAACAAAAAAAAACTCTAAGCTAAGACTCTAAGCTAAAAACTCTAAGCTCTTAACTAATACTAAAATAAACTTCAACTCTAACTTAAACTCTAAGCTAGGACTCTAAGCTAAAACACCAAACTACTAAACTAACTAAAAATCCAACTGAAATTCAAAGGTAAAACATCAAACTCTTAACTAAAATTAAACTAAACTAGAACTTCAACAAAAACTCTAAGTTAAGACTCTAAGCTAAAACATTCTATACTTTTAACTAAAACTAAAGCACGGGCTGGGTGGTCCTTTGGGAGCCCGGGGAGAGCCGTTGGGGGTCTGGGGGCCCTTGAGCGCCGATTGGTCCTTTGGGAGTCCGGTGGACCTTTGGGTGCCGGGGGAAGGCCTTTGGGGGTCCGGGGGCCAGTTGGGAGCCTGGGGGACCTTTGGGGACCGAGGGAGGGCCTTTGGAAGCCTGGGGAGGGCCTTCGGGTGGCCCGGGGATTGCCTTTGGGGGTCTGGGTGGGCCTTTGGGGGCTCCGGAGGCCCTTTGAGACCTTGGGGGCCTTTGGGGGCCGGGGGAGGGCCTTTGGGGCACGGGAGGGCCTTTGGGGCACAGGGAGGGCCTTTGGGGCACAGGGAGGGCCTTTGGGGCACAGGGAGGGCAGTTGAGGGCTTGGGGGACATTTGGGGACCGGTGGAGGGCCTTTGGGATCAAGTTGGTCCTTCGGGAGCTCGATGGGCCTTTGGGGGGCCCGGGGATGGCCTTTGGGGGTCTGGGTGTGCCTTTGGGGGCTCCGGTGGCCCTTTGAGAACTTGGGGGGCCTTTGGGGACCGGGGGGCTTCCTTCGGGGCACAGGGAGGGCAGTTGAGGGCCTGGGGGACATTTGGGGACTGGTGGAGGGCCTTTGGGATCCCGTTGGTCCTTCGGGAGCTCGATGTGCCTTTGGGGGACCCGGGGATGGCCTTTGGGGGTCTGGGTGGGCCTTTGGGGCTCCGGTGGCCCTTTGAGAGCTTGGGGGGCCTTTGAGGACCGGGGGCTTCCTTCGGGGTTGGGGTGGGGTATGAGAAGCCTTTGGGGTTGGGGTAGAGCAATCGGGGCCCTTTGGGTTGGGGTAAAGTAATCGGGGCCCTTTGGGAGCCCTGGGAGCCCGGGGAGGGCCTTTGGGGACCGGGGGAGGGCCTTTGGGGACCGGGGGAGGGCTTTTGGGGTTCTGGTGGACCTTTGGGGACCGGAGAGGGCTTTTGGGGGTCTGGTGGACCTTTGGGGACCGGGGAGGACCTTTGGGGCTCGGGTATGGCCTTTTTAGGGTCTGGGGCCCTTTGGGTGCCTGGGGACCTTTGGGGACTGGGTGAGGGTCTTTGGGGGTCCGGGGGGGGGGGGGTCCTTTGGAAGCCCAGAGAACCTTTGAGGACCGCTGGCTTCCTTCGGGGTTGTGGTAGGGGGATCGGAACCTTTGGGGTTGGGGTAGAGGACCTCACAACACTGTCCAATTGAAACTTGTGTATTATAACGACCACACTCAAATTCTCTTCCAAAATCTCTTCTAAAATCATATTTTATAATGTCTCTAGCTGTTTCGCCGAAATAATTCCATAAAATAGCTAAAACGGTTTCGCCAAAATTATCCCTAAACGGAATTTCAGCATGTTCCATTTGTTTGGCATCCCTGCGCTGGCTTATTTCAAATTATTTGGAAACCTTTTCGCACGCTAAGATCAAAACGTCTGCTCGGAAACGATTCTCTTGTTAGAAACAACAAATTAATTTCCCTTTCGTGAATCAATTCTCTTTAGAACAACAAATTAATTCCCCTTTCGTGTCAATCAATCAATCATGACATCATGTGTGATCTAACTGTTTCTCCTAGACAATTCTCTTTGGAAATGCAAAGACATTAATTAACTTGACGTCATCTGTCAGACATTAATTAACTGTTTCCCGGGAACTCGTAACATTTGGCTTGGAAACAACAATAACAATACTGTTTCCCGGAAACTCGTAACATCTGGCTTGAACAACAACAAGAAGGAAGTGTCAAAGTTCCTGTTTTTCCATTCTCACTGACAAAATCCATAAAACCATCAAATAATCAACACACATAACCATCCATGAAAACAGACATAAATGTGACAAACTTTCTGTTTTTTCATTCTCACTGACAAAGTCCATAAAACAGACAAAATTCCTGGTTTTTCAAGTGAGAAAATTCCTGTTTTTTCATTCTCACTGACAAAGTCCATAAACCACGTGGTTCTATGCCCATATATGGACTCCCCCTTGTATTCAATAAGGCATCTCTACTTAGGTACAGTCGATCTCGAATGCTAAACTCCTTTTTTCATGTTATTTTCTGAAAATTTTGATTTGAAACTTCTTGTATTTTGATCGACTTATGCTTCGAAAAGCACGTAAGTTAACATTAACTTTGTTATATACGAAATCGCTCCGTTCTTGTGTTCCAACACTTGGCTTGTGTTCCAGCCCATATACCAAGTCATTCTGCTACTCTGATTGATAATTTTTTCGTTGGTTCTGCTTATTTGAATCATGGTTGGGCAGATGTGGTTGAGCATCCCGGTTCAGACCATCTCCCAGTAGTGAAAGCAAATCTGAATAAATTTGCCAAGGAACTGAGATATCTCAGCTGGGACATCTCGTTGATTTCATAAATGAATGTCTAGAAAGGGGCGAAATTCCCCTAACTGTATTCTTTGATTAAAAAAAAAAAGCTTTTGATAAAATAGATTTTAGTATTTTATTGCAAAGATTGGAATGCATAGGAATAAAAAGATCATGCTTAAAATGGTGTGAAAATTATTTGAATGGTAGGTTTATTTAAATTATGATTGATGATGTCACTTCTGCCCCATTTCCTGTAGCTTGTGGGGTCCTACAAGGCTCGGTGCTTGGTCCTCAAGTGTATTTGGTATATGTTGATATTATGAGGTTTTTTTCTGCCAGGTTCTTGTCTCACCTCGGTTGCTGATGACACTGCATTAACATTTTCTAGTTGGTGTTTACATAGTTTGATTTGAAAGGTTATTCACGTTTTAAAAAGTTTTCATGTTTTTAATAGTTTTAAGCTTACTCTCTGTTAATATTGCCAAAACTAGTTTTACTTTATATTCAAAAGTAGGTGAGCCCAGGACATTGATGGAAACTTTTTGTTTGCGAAGGAGCCAGTGAAACAAGTGCACGAAACGCGATACCTTGGTTTCTACCTGGATTACAATCTTTCATGGAAATGACATAGTGATGTTGTTGCAACGAAAGTCGCACAAAGAGTTGGAGTAATTTGACATTTTAAGATTTTTTACCATCACAAATTTTATTACTTTTATATAATCCTTTAGTCCACCCGTATATTTTATATGAATGTGTGTTGTGGTCAAGCAACTTTGAATCAAATTTCAAACAAATTCAAATTCTTCAAAAAAATCTATACGACTTATTTGTGAATACTTGGAAAAAGTCAATGACACTGAAACATGTTATAATAAACCTAAAGTGCTTAGTGTCGGGCAACTTCGTGACTACCAAGCAGGAATATTCTCGTATCAGTGTTGGAATTGTATCAGTCCTAAGGTATTTCATTGTTTTAACAGAGAAAATAAATCACTTGATAGTTATAGTACCCGCAATTCTGATAATCTAGTCACTGAATACAGAAGTGGAACTAGAGCAGGGGTTTCTGTCAGATATATAGGTCCTAATGTTTGGAATCTCTTCCAGTGAGCATTCGGGCGGAGGAGCACCTTGGTTTATTTAAAAGAAAAATGAAAAATTTTCTTTTGGGTCTTGACTCATAGATGATTTTTGTTTTATTTTTCCTTTTCTTTTTTTTTATGATTAAAGATTGGTCATAATTTGGTTGTTTATTTATTATTATTAATTTACATTTTTTTGTTTGTTTTGTCCGTTTGTTAAGAATTTTGTTTGTTAAGTGTTTGTTATATATCTGGTCACCCAGTATCAAGTGCTTTTATGTCTTTCTTTGGGAAGTCACTTGGATTAATGTTATGTGTTATATCATTCTGTAATAAAATGAATTGAATTGAATAAAAGTTCACTTGGAGATATTTTCAAAGTCATCATGACGCGTCATGATTTTTTTAGAATCAAGGTAATTTTTTCCAGACGAGGAAAAAATTTTCTAACGCAGATAGACAAATCTTGATCTTCAACGAACTTTAGTTGACATTGGTTTTCCATAAATAAAATTCCTTCTGTGACTTTTTCTATTTTGTAGTTTTGATTTTGCGAAGTTCCTCCTCAACGCCTCCTTTCAAGGGGGTGTCTCTTCCTCAACGCCTCGCTCTTTAGGCAAAAGTTTTTTTATTGTTTTAAAAAATAAAGTTGTGAGACAAAGTCAAACTTTAGCGTAAAGAGCGAGCCATTGAGGAAGGGACAGTCCCTTTTGTATATGGAATAATTTCTGTTCGTTTTAAGTTTTAGTGTCGCTCATTACTTTGAGTTAAAAAAAACTTGGTTGTTTTTTTTTATTTCTGAACATTTTTGAAATAATGAAGCTTTGATTTCGGCTCACCGTACATGAATAATTAAAACGACATTTACATATTGATTTTACTTTTTTGGCTAAATGGTTTTCTCGAAATTTTGTTCTGGCGTAACTTATGAATTAGCTTACGTAACGAACTTCTATGTTCGTAATGCCTTGCTCTTCACGCTAAAGTTCGAATTCTGTTTAAATCACAAACGCCGGTTAATTAGAATAGATAGCTCTTTCTAAAGTATAATTTTCTTTTAGCGTAAACAGCGAGGTAATGACTAGGGGACGAACCCCTCATATACGTAATAATTTCTGTTCGTTTTAAGTTTTAATGTTGCTCCTTACTTTCGGTTGAAAATTTTTTTTTTTTTATTTAATTTCTGATCGTTTTTTACATAATGCTGGGAAATCCAGTACCCCCTTTATAGAAATGTTTCTTCCCCCAAGCAAACATCCCCCATGGAAAGATATTCCCCCGTAACACCCTCCCTACCCAAAAAGAAACCCTCCTAAAAACGTGTGTATACTTGCCAATAACCAATACTATATTTAAACAATAGGCAAAGTTCATAGCTTGTAGCCTTCCCCCGGGAACTGTGCGGTATCAAATCATCCTCAAAGTCATATTTATTAAATTTTAGACTATGCTGAACAAAATAGCTATCTCAAAATTTTTATTGGGTGACTTCAGAAAAAAATGAGCGTGGGAGGGGGACAAGTTGCCCCCCAATTTTTTTGGTCACTTAAAAAGGGCACTAGAACTTTTAATTTCCGTTCGAATTAGCCCTTTTACGAAATTCTAGGACTACTGTATCGATACGATCACCCCTGGGAAAAAAACAAACAAAAAAAACAAAAAAACAAATAAAAACGCATCCGTGATCATTTTTCTGGCAAAAAATACAAAATTCCATATATTTGCAGATAGGAGCTTGAAACTTCTATAGTAAGGTTCTCTGATGCGCTGAATCTAATGGTGTCATTAAAGTTCTATGACTTTTAGATGTCGTTTTCCCTTTTTTTTCGAAAATAAGGCAAATTTTCTCAGGTGCATAACTTTTGATGCATAAGACTAAATTTGATGAAATTTACATATTTGAAATCAGCATAAAATTCTTATTCTTTTGATGTATCCCTTGAAATCAAGGGAATTTTTCTTTTTAGAGTCTCGGTTACTATTGAGCATGGTCGCTCCTTACTTACAGTTCGTTACCACGAACTGTTTAATCAGGCAAGCTTTCTCAGGCTTCTAGTCTTTGCTGGGTAACACTAAACTTAATGAATCTTATATGTTTGGTATCAGCATAATAAGCCAATTCTTTTGATATATCTCTTGATATCAAATTCTGATTTTTAAAGTTTCAGTTACTATTGAGCCGGGTCACTCCTTATTTACAGTTCGTTGCAGCGATCCGTTTGATTTTTTTTATACCTGTAATGTCATGAAATGTAAGAAAGAAGCCATGTACTGTTCTATGTTCGAAGGTGGACTTTCAAACAGTTCCTGGTATCAAACTGTAAGTAAGGAGCGACTCGGCTCAATAGTAACCAAAATTCCTAAAAAAAAATGGAATTTTAATATCAGTAGATACTTCAAACGAATCAGCTTATTATACTGATTCCAAATATATAAGATTCATCAATTTTAGTGTTACCCATCAAATGTTACGAGCCTGAGAAAATTGCCTGATTTTTTAAATAGGGGGGAAAACTCCCTAAGATTCAAGGAATCTTGAAGAGAAACATGCCATCATATTCATCTTCTTAGAACCCTACTAAGAAGATGCAAGCTCCTATATACAAAAATGTGGAAATTTGCTATTTTGCCAGAAGACACATCACTGATGCGAGTTTATTTGTTTTTGTTTTTTTTCCAAGGCTGTTCGTATTGAAATAATTGTCCTAGAAGATCACGAGAGGATGCATTCGAACTAAAATTATAAGTTGTAGTGCCCTTTTAAGTGATAAAAATATTGGAGGGCAACTGGGCCCCTTCCAACGCCCTTTTTTTCCCAAAGTTATATGAAATTTTTTTTAAGATAGGATTTTTGTTAAGTCTAGTTGAAAGATCAAAAAACTATGTGGTTAGGTGTAAAATGACCCCCCACAGTCCATGGGAAAAGACCTGTAAGATATAAAATTTACCCATTGTTTTACGTATAGTATTTGTTTTTGGGAAGTATATAGACATTTTTAAGGGGGGGGGGGTTGTGCTTGGGGTGGATTTCTATAGGGATGATCTTCCTCGGGGAAGCAAATTCCTGGG
>CM051257.1:30389409-30436909 GCA_027921565.1 Artemia sinica
AGATAAATATCGTAACAAAAAAGTCAAAGACAACGAAAATGCTCGCATAATGTCTACCGTATTCTTCCTTTAGGCTGCTAAATGAAACAATTCTTCTGACTGGAAAAAATATATTACATCTTTTTGCTATAAAAAAAGTTGATTATATATCAGGTAAGCTCCTTGTCGTGAATTACCTTGTTTCTCAATAGAGAAAGGTGTCATTGTCATACGAATAACTATGTGAGCCCTTGATGTGCTTGAATATTCCTTAAGATGAGGTGCATCTATCTTTGTAGAAAGTTCTCTTTTTAGTTCGTTTCTCTTTTTGGAAAAGTCTGATTTAACATAAATACTAAATTATACAAAAATAAGCAAAATCCACGAGATGAATGCTATATGTCCAGTCTTAAGTAGAAATATTGTTCTATTTACTTTAAAAATGTTAAGGTACAGTATCGTATTTAAGCGTACTACGCCTGTACCAAGAAGCTATAAATAAAAATTTAAATATTTTCTAAGACGTCCTTTAATAATACAGGTCTAAAAATAAAGAATTTTAGACCATACAAAAAATCTACAATTTATTATCAATTATTTTTGGCACTAGTTTATTACCATTTGGATGGAGTCATCTGTTCTGATAAAGTCCAGAAGCTGGCTGATCAAGGCTCCTGAAAAATAAAATTTTAATGAATGCCCGCACCCACTGTCACCAAATAAAGATTTATAATAACGGGGAAAACAGTTGAAAACTAAAGGAAATAAAATTCGTTAGCCCTTATCAGTAACTTTTTGATCATTAAGGAAATTGCATAGTATTTAATAAAGTTTTAAAAATATTGCATAAGTGTTATATCTAAGATTGAACTGACAATTCGGGAGATTTTTAAGAAACTCATTCACCATCATTTGCAACCATACGTGATACTGTATGAGAATTTGAGAGATTCCCTTTTTTTTAGGTATGTAATGGTCTTCTCTCTAGAATGAGTTTTGGAAGATTAGAAAAAAATTTTCAAATATCTTTGTATTTGGGATATTTTTCTCTCTTTATTGTTTTTAAAAGAAAACTAACTGAAAAAGAAAACCGTATATTATTGTTTGTACAATGTATTGACCTGAAAGATTATCTAAAATTAAACTGGCTAATATTTACCAATTAAATACAACTATATTGTATTGGTTTTTGCTTTAGATGGTTAGGAAGTCAAAAATATCCATTCAATTTAGAATCATTTCATTTAGAAAAAACAATATATATTTGCAATTAAACTAATTCGGTGCTTCCACTCTGCTAAAGTGAAAACAAACAAGTTTTTTTTCTCAAAAAAAAAGTGAAAACAAGTGAAAACAAGTTTTTTTTCTCAAAAAAAAGAAGAAGAAGAAGAAATAACTAATAGTTGATTAAGAATACAAAATTTGTGACTACGATAGAAATAAAGCAAAATTGGTTGGTTTACTAATAATGTTCATTAAAATTGAACATTATTAAAAGTATAAAGTATAAAAGTATAATATTGTTCAAGTATAATATTCTGCTATCCATTTTGCTTTTGTTCCGTAATTACCGGTAAATTACCAAGAGGGATTTTTCCACTGTGATTTAATGTACCACTTGATTGTGTCAGAAACCGAAACCGTTTTCTTTATTTTGAACAGAATTTGGAAGCAGTAGATCAAATCTGATGGATATCTGCAGTGGCCAGAGCTTATAAAGAGCTGACACTGACGCAAAGAGATACAATCCCCACTCTATCTTTTAGCCTACGACTTTGATACTACCAACAATCAGAAAAGTCACCAAACTTTTAGTAAAAATGACACCAGACAATAATGGCAACCACAAATATGTATCAAACAGTTCATGGTAATGAACTGTAAGTATGGAGCGACCCGGCTCAATGGTAACCGAAACTCTAGAAAACGAGTTTTGGATACCAATAGATACTTCACAATAATCAGATTTTAATGCTGATTTCAAATATATAAGTTTCATCAAGTTTAGTCCTAGCCATCAAAAGTTACGCACCTGCGAAAATTTGACTGATTTTCAAAAAAAGAGGGAAATACTCCCTAAAAGTTATAGAACCTTAATGAAAATTACACCATCATATTCAGCGTATTTGAGAATCCTACTGTAGAATTTTCATGCTCCTATCTACAAAAATGGAGAATTTTGTATTTTTTGCCAGAAGAAAGATCACGGATGCGTGTTTATTTTTTTCCCCAGGGGTGATCGTATCGACCCAGTGGTCCTAGAATATCGTGAGAGGGCTCATTGGAGCGGAAATTAAAAGTTCTAGTCCCTTTTTAAGTGACCAAAAAACGGAGGACAACTAGGCCCCCTCCCACGCTCACTTTTTTCCCGAAGTCACCCGATCAAAATTTTGATAGCCATTTTGTTCAGCATGGTCGAAAATATGATAACTTTGTCCTTTATGATGATTGAATCCCCCGAAGTCCCTGGGGGGAGGGCTGAAAGTTATGAACTTTACCCAATGTTAACATATAGGGAAAAATACAGACGTTTTCATTTTTTCTGGTAGTGGGGGGCGGGTGGGTGGGGGGTTATATGGGAGGATCTTTCCATGAAAAAAGTTTTCATGGGGGAAGGAAAATTGCTATGATGGGGGCGCCAGATTTCCCAGCATTATTTAAAAAAAAGATCAGAAATTAAATATAAAAAAACAAGTTTTTCAACTGAAAGTAAGGAGAAACATCAAAACTTAAAACGAACAGAAAATATTATTTATATGATTGGGTTCAACCCCTAGTCAATACCTTGCTCTTTAAGCCAAAGATTTTTTAGTACTTTCATAAGAGCTATTTATTCTAAATAACGGTCTTTGCGATTAAGGGGTCATTTTTAAAGAATTGGAACAAAATTTGACCTTTAGCTTAAAGAGTGAGGTATTGACTAGGGGGCGAACCCCCTAATATTTGTATTAAAAATATATGAATATAGAAGTTCGTTACGTAATTTAGTTCGTAAGTTACGTATATTTATTACTAATAAAAACGTTCGTAAATAAAATTAAACAAGTTTCGAGAAAGCCATTTAACCAAATAAAAGTAAAATTAATATGCAAATTTTTTTTTAATTATTCATGTACGTTGAGCCAAAATCAAACCCTGCATTAATTCAAAAAACATTCAAAAATTAAATAAAAAATAACAAGTTTTTTTTAACTGAAAGTAAGGAACGACTTTAAAACTTAAAACGAACAGAAATAATTCCATATATGAAAGTGGCTGTCCCCTCCTCAACGCCTCGCTCTTTACGCTAAAGTTTGAATTTCTCACAACTCTGTTTTTTTCAAACAATAAAAAACTTTAGCGTGAAGAGCGAGGCGTTGACCTGGGGTCAGCCCCTTTCATATACGGAATCATTTCTGTTCGTTTTAAATTTTAACGTCATTCCTTACTATCAGTTAAAAAAAACTTTTTAAAAAAAAATTAATTCTTAAGAAGAAGGGACGGTGTTGCGGATATTAAATTCTTCAAGAGCGTAGAAGTGTCTCACGGCACTGCCATTTTAATCCTGTCTATACTGCATGAACAAGGAAGCATCAGTGTAACTCTAAAAAAATATATAATATTGACTATGGTGGCAGTAAGAAAAAAAAATCCCAAACAGATTCAACCAATTTTTATGCTAACATAACCTTGTCAATCCCCAAGACAACAATAGTCTTTAACACATTTCCTTTTTTTAATAATGTGTCCTTCGTTTTAGTATCACTTAGCTTCTGGCTGCCAAAGCCACATATGTCATACAATTTATTTTCTGTTTCCTTTAGTTCTAAAAAAGACTAGAGAGGTTTTCTAAGGCAATACTGAACAAGCCAAAACAGAACAATAGAAATATTGTTTAACTCTTTCTGTACTAAAGAAGTGGACTCTTTGATGTTTGGTTCAAATCCAAGATTGCCGGATGTTGCAACAACTGTGTGAACAACTTTTTATTATATTTCTGTCACTCTTGCTCTTCGCATGCCAGAATTCACTCTATCTCAGAAGAAGTCCTTGTATGTCACACGGTTGTGTGATATGTTCCCTAAATTTAAACCAGTTTAGTTTAATATCCTCTATAGTTCTTGGCAGACTATCAGAGGCAATGCTATAGCGTTGCCTATAGTAAAGGCCATACGGCTCCAATGTTTTATTATTATTATTATTTTTTCCCCAGAGGCACTTCATATGGAAGGGGTCGTCATAGAAACTTCAAAGGGGGCTCATTCGATTGGAAATCGAGAATTCTAGTGCCCTTTTTTAATAGTCGAAAGTGATTGGAGGGCAACTAGCCCCCCACGCCCATCAGTCCCCCAAAAACATCCAATCAAAATTTTGAGATAGCCATTTCGTTCAGCATAGTTGATTTCCATATAGAAAATATGTTTTTGAAGAGGGCACTCCGCCACAACCCTCAGGGCAAGGGTTTTAAGTTATGCCCTGGGGGTATAAAAGGTTTTTATAGAAGGCGTTGTCGTAGAAACTTCAAAAAAGACTCATTCGATTGGAATATCAAAGGGCTAGTGCAATTTTTAATAGTCGAAAGTGATTGGAGGGCAACTAGCCCCCCCCCACCCCGCCCATCATTCCCCCAAACACATCCGATCAAAATTTTTATATAGCCATTTTGTTCAGCGTAGTTCATTTCCACATAGAAAATATGTTTCTGAGGAGGACACTCCCCCACAGCCGTCAGGGCAAGGGTTTGAAGTTATGCCCTGGGGCATATAAGAATAATGTTGTGTAATAAATAACACAATGTGTTGTTTATTATTTTTTTTCCTGTCGTAGAAACTTCAAAAAAGGCTCATTCGATTGGAAATTCAAAGGGCTAGTGCCCGTCTTAATAGTCAAAAGTGATTGGAGGGCAACTAACCCTCCTCTCACGCCCACCTTTTCCCCAAACACATCCAATCAAAATTTTGAGATAGCCATTTTATTAAACGCAGTTTTAAGTTCTGGAAATTAGGTCTTTGAGGATGACAACTCCCCCATAGCCCTCAGGGCAACGGTTGTAAGTTATACCCAGGGGGCATATAAGGTTTTATATAGACAACGTTGTCGTAGAAACTTCATTAAGGGCTCATTCGATTGGAAATTTAAATGGCTAATTCCGTTTTTAATAGTCGACAGTGATTTTAAGGCAACTGACACCCCTTCCACGCCCACCACTTCCCCTAACACATCCAATCAAAATTTTGATATAGCCATTTTGTTCAACGTAGTTGAAAGTTCTGGAAATTATATGTTTGAGAGGGACACTCCCCCCACAGTCTTCAGGGGCAAGGGTCATAAATTATGCCCTGGGGGCATATAAGGTTCTTATTGAAGGAATGCTCGTATAAACTTCAGAGAGGGCTCATTTGATTGGAAATTGAAAGTTCAAGTTCACTTTTTAAGCGTCTTAAGATATTGGAGGGTAAAATGCTTCTCCTCCCCCCGAACCCTTTTTCCCAAATGCATCCAATAAAAATTTTAAGATTGCTATTTTGTTAAAAATAGTTCAAAGATCATATAACAAAAATTCCGGTGTCGACACAACCCACCAGGGCCCGGGGGCAGGCGTTGCAAGTTATGCCCTGGGGGCATATATGGGTCTTATGGAAGGGATGGTCGTATTAACTTCAAAGAGGGAGTATTTGATTGGGAATTAAAATTTCTAGTTCACTTTTAGATTCAAAAGCGATTGGAGGGCACCTATCCCCCCCCTCCTCAACGCCCTTTTTTCCTCAAACCCATCCAGTAATAACTTTGATATAGCTTTTTTTTAAATAGTTCAAAGACCATATAACGAAAACTCATGGGTCAACACAGCCCCCCAGGGTACGAGGGCAGGCCTTATAAGTTATGCCCTGGGGGAATATATGGTTCTTATTGAAGGGATGCTCGTAGAAAAATTCTGAGATGGCTCATTTGATTGGAAACTGAAAGTTCTAGTTCAGTTTTTTAGAGTCAAAAGAGATTGGAGAGCAACTACCCCCCCCCCCCCAAAAAAAAAAAACCTTTTTCCCCAAATGCATCCAATAAATATTTTGAGATAGCCAGTGAGTTAAAAATTGCTCAAAAGTCAGATAACAAAAATTCAGGTGTCGTCAACACCCCCCCCCCCAGGAACTGGGGGCAGGCGTTGTAAGTTATGCCCTGGGGCATGAATTGTTCGTATGAAAGGGATGCTCGTATAATTTTCAGAGAGGGCTCATTTGATTGGATATTGAAAGTTCGAGCTCACTTTTTAATAGTCAAAAGAGATCCGAGGGCAGCTAGCCCCCCACCCACGCCTCCTTTTTCAAAACCCATCTGATGAAAATTTTGATATAGACATTTTGATAAAAATAGTTCGAAGGTGGGATAAGAAAAAACTGGTGTCAATCGAACCCCCCCAGGGCATAGGGGAAGGCGTTCTAAGTTATACCCTAAGGGCATGTATGGTTCTTACGAAAGGGATGCTCGTATAAACTTCATAGAGGGCTCATTTGACTGAAATTGAAAGTTCTAGCTCACTTTTTAAGAGTCAAGAGAGTTAAACTAGCCCCCCCCCCTACACTATGTTTTCCCAAACCCGTCCGCTACAAATTTTGAGATAGCCAGTGTTTTGGAAATTGTTCAAAAATTAGATAACAAAAACACCCCCCAGAGCCCGGGGGATAGGCGTTGTAAGTGTTGTCCTGGTTGAGTATATAGTTCTTATGAAAGGGATGCTCGAATAAACTACAGAGGGGGCTCATTTCATTGGAAATTGAAATTTCTAGTTCACTTTTTAGGAGTAAAAAGATATCCGAGGGCAACTAGCCCCCCTCCCCTTCACGCCCTAACTGTATCAGATACAAATTTTGAGATAGACATTTTGTTAAAAATAGTTCAAACTTCTGATAACAAAAACCCCAGTGTCGAGTTCTAGTGCCCTTTTTAAGAGTCAAAAGTGATCAGAGGGCAACTGGCTCCCCCAGGCCCTTTTTCCCCAAATACACCTGATAAAAAATTTGAGGTAGCCATTTTGTTAAAAATAGTTCAAAGATAATATAACAAAAACTCCTTTGCGTATGGTCATTTCGTTAAAAATAGTTCAAAGGTCAGTTAGTATGCTCGTATAAACTTCAGAGAGTGTTCATTTGAATGGAGATTAAAAGTTATAGTTCATTTTCTCAGAGTGAAAAAAGATCAGAGGGCAACTAACCCCTCCTGCCCTCCACGCCTTTGGGTGTATAGGATGGATAAACCCATCCGATAAAAATTTCAGGTGACCATTTTCTTAAAAATAGTTCAACCATCATATATTAAAACTCTAGGGTCGACACAACCCCCAGGGCCCAGGGACAGGCGTTGTAAGTTATACTCTGGGGATATATATGGTTCTTATAGAAGGGATACTCTTATAAACTTCAGAGAGGGCTCATTTGATTGAAAATAGAAAGTTCTAGCTCACTTTTAAAGAGTCAAAAGAGACCGAAGCTTAATCTAGTCCCCCCATGCCCTTTTCCCGAAACCCATCCGATAAAAATTTTGAGATAGCAATTTTGTTAAAAATAGTTCGAACATCAGATAATAAAAACTCCGAGGTTGACACAAACCCCTTTTTTCACTTTGATATCGTTACTTTAAAATCAGTTTTGATACTTTGATGAATATTTGATTTTTTTTTAAAGTTTGATTTTGAAATAAGGAATTTTTAAAACTTGAAATTTTTTGCAATCAAAAAGGAACAAAAATTAATTAAGAAACATTTTCCGGAAAATTAGTCTTTCAAAAGAAAAGTAAAGGCCATTTTAAACTTAAGCTCAGAAGATACAAATACCTTATAAAATTCAAACTCAAAACGAGCAGAAATTACTATTAAAGAATAAATGAAACCCAAAACGAACAGAAATTAAATAAACAATCATAGCAAAAAACATACAACAAGTAATAATATAAATGAATTAATAGATCTCAAAGCGAATAATGCTTAGATTGAATATGAAAATCAAGCTTTAAACGAACAAAATATTCTGCTATTGAAGTATAAATGAAACTTAAAAGGAACAGAAATTAAATAAACAATCAATGCAATTAAACATACAACTAATATTAATATAAATTAATAAATAAATCTTAAAACGAGTGAAACTTAAAATGAATATGCAAATCAAGCTTGAAACGAACAAAAATCACTAAAAACAAGAGTTTGGGTATGACCTCCTTCTAACACTGTAAAAGTCTAAAACCTATTGCGTCATTGGCGCTTTACTGAAAACTATATGCGTCTTGAACAGTCTTGGAAAGTATAAACAACATCAAATTGAATGTTAGATGTATAATGATATTAATTGTTGAAAGAGCAATCAGTTCAAGAATTTATTTCACTGTAATTGTATTTTTATTTTCAATCCTGTAAAAATTGGAAAAGAAAATATTTGTAATATAATCCGTTTTCAGTTAAGCGCTAATGACGCAGTAGGCTTTTGGTCTTTATATACAGTTAGGAAAGGAGGCAGTATCCAAACACTTGTTTGTAGGGAAACTATATTTGTCTTTAACAACTTTAAAAAAGCTAATAAATTAAACTGAATATTTGATGTATAATGATATTAATTGCTGAAAGCTCATCAGTTCAAAATGTTACTATAATTTTAATGTTTATTTTCAATATTAAGTACAAAAGAAAATATTTGTCATAAAATTGCTGTTCAGTAAAGCGCCAGTGACAAAGTAGGTTTTAGACTTTTACAGTGAGAGAAGGAGGTCATACCCAAACTCTTGTTTGTGGTGATTTTTGTTCGTTTCAAGCTTGATTTGCATATTCAATTTAAGTTTCGCTCGTTTGAAGATTTATTTATTAATTTACATTAATATCTATTGCATGTTTGTTTGCATTGATTGTTTATTTAATTTCTGTTCGTTTTTAGTTTCATTTATACTTCAATAGAAAAATAATTTTTTTTTTCGTTTTAATCTTGATTTTCATATTCAATCTAAGCATTACTCACTTTAAGATCTATTCTTAAGACTTGCTAGATCTATATAACAATTCCTACTAGGATCACGGACCACTCTGCTACCCTGATTGACAATGGGGTTTGTCAGTTCAAAGTATATCCGAAAGGCGTTTTCTAATATTGTAGTGAATTCGCCATCTGATCATTTTCCAGTGGTATTTAGTTTAGATTTACAAGTGTCACGCCAGAAAAAGCAAAAAAAAAATTGTTCGAGAGATTAAGCCGGAAAACATTCGGAAGTTTAAAGAAGAAATAAGTGCAACATGTTTTGAATCTGTATTGAACCAGAATGACCCCTGTGAAGCTTTTGAGCAATTTAGTAGCATCAAAACTACTGCATATGACAAAACTTGTCCGCTGAAGACACTCAGACAGAGACCAAATATGCCGAGAAAACCACGGGCCGGATGAAGAGCTAGTTAACTTATTTGAACAGCGTGACAGTGCGTTACAGGATTATCTGAGATCTTCAAAGAGGAAGATACTGCTCATTTTAAACAGCTTCGGAATATGGCGAACTCATTGAAAGGAAAAAAAAAAAGAAACAATATTACTCGGCCCTTTTTGAGGAAAATAAAGCAGATCTGAAACGAACTTGGAAAGTTATTAATGAACTGGTTAGCGGGCCTCGGAGAACTCAAGACCCTCGAATTGAAATCGAAGGAGTTGTTGTAGAGGATAGACAAGAGTTGTGTGACAAGTTTGGTGATTATTTTACTGAAATTGGAACGAAGATACAAGCGGAAACTAAAAAGTCCCAAGCTCTTGTTGGTGGCAACTCGTATGCTGATGGGAGAGGAAAGGGAACGGAAATGGAATTTCGTCCCTGTGATTCATATAAATTAACAAAGATCGTCAGCTCGATTGGATCCAACAGTGTCGGGTTAGATGGTGTTAACCTGAAGACTATTCGATCAATTCTGGTGTACATTCTTCCTGTGCTAGTGCACCTAATAAATTTATCAATGGAGAAGGGAGTATTTCCAAAATTATTGAAAACAGCAAAGATTCTCCCTCTCTACAAAGGGGACACTCAAATGGGTATATCAAACTGGAGGCCTATTACTATTTTGCCTGTGTTTTCGAAAGTTTGTGAAGAAGTTATCCATGGAAGACTTTATGATCACCTCACGAGCCTGCATGCATTGTATGATGGCCAGTTTGGATTCCGGAAGGGCCATTCGACTTCGCATGCTGTACAATATCTTTTAGAAAATGTTAATTTAGCTTTGGAAAAGGGTGATTATTGTATTAATATTTTTAAAGATTTTAAAAAAGCGTTTGATACCGTTGATTTTAGTATATTATTGGATAGATTAAGGGATTTGGGTGTAAAAGGGAGATACTTGGGTTGGTTTAGTTCGTATTTAAATGGAAGGTCGGTTAGGCGAGAAGTAAATCTAGGCGAGAAGTTTTCTAAGTTTTTCCCTGTTTCTTGTGGAGTTCCCCAGGGTTCCATCTTAGGAGCCCTGTTGTATTTAGTTTATGTTGACAGTATGCGGTTTTATATTCCTGGTGCGTCTACGACATCTTTCGCCGACGATAAAGCACTTGTTGTGGCAGCGAAGACTCTTGAAGAATTGGTCCAGAAGGCAAACATAGCTCTGCAAGGGTTGAGTGACTTTGTAGGCATTAGCTTACTTAGCATTAACGTGGCAAAGAGTAACTATATTCTGTTCAGTCGGACTGGTTTATCTCCAAATCTTCCCAGTGAAATAGCAATAAATAGTGATGTACTAAAGCGGGTTGAGGAAGTGCGTTACCTAGGATTCATTCTCGATCAGAACCTCGGCTGGAGAAGACACGGTGATGTGGTTGCGTGTAATGTAGCCCGTGGCCTTGGGATTTTAAGATGTTTTCAACATTTTTTACCTTCTCATATTTTAGTTGTTTTATACCGTTCTTTGATTGCGCCGTATATAAATTATGGATGTATGATTTGGGCTAGTAATTTTACGTGCAGTTTTAAACGAGCGCAGATTCAGCAAAATAAAGCAGTGAGATTAATTGGTAAGTATGATACAGGAGTTTTAAGTACAGAGTCGATTTTTGGGAAACTTAGGATTTTGAATGTAGGTCACATTAGAGATTTTCAGATTGGTATTTTTGTGTTTCAGAGTTTGAATGGTTTAGCGCCTGATGTCTTTAGTAATTTTTTTTCGTTTTAACTTATTTTATCATGGATATGCTACGAGAAATGCTAGAGACCTGGTAAGTGAGCCAAGAAGTACGGTTCGTTCTAGCCATGTGGCAAGGCACTCGGGTCCCGTGGTCTGGAATACTTTTCCAGACTTAATTCGGGAAGCGGAAAGTGTCCCGCAATTTAAAAACCAGTTAAAGAAGCATCTCCTTGCGGGCGGTTGGTGACTGTGGGGCTGGAAGACGAGAGAGGACAAATTAAGCAATTTTGTTTTTTGTTCTGTTATTAATATATTCGTTTTATTATATTATTTTTTTTTATTATTTATTTATTTACTTATTATATTTTTTTTATAATCTATTATTCAGTAATTATTATTATTATATCTTTTTTATTGTTCTTTATTGGTGTTTATTTCGGTAATTATTTGGCTAGTTTTATAATTTAGTAAATGTGTACTGGTTGCGTTTTTCAAGCATATATGTGCTTTATTTGTAACCGGTCGTCAAGCCGGCATGAATCATTTTTAGTAAAGTTGTTGAATCTTGAAAATCTTTAATTTTGAATGAATCTTATATTATTACTTGTTGTATGTTTTTGCTATGATTGTTTATTTAATTTCTGTTCATTTTGGGTTTCATTTATTCTTTAATAGTAATTTCTGGTGGTTTTGAGTTTGAATTTTAAAAGTTATTTGTATCTGCTGAGCTTAAGTTTTAAATGGCCTTTACTTTTCTTTGAAAAACTTATTTTTTGGAAAGTTTTTTTTTAAATTAATAAAAATAAAACGAAGCATGGAGCTGTATTGAATTATTTTAAAAATTAACAGGTTCAGAATTCTTCTGTTAGATTCTGATCCCCCCCCATTGGCCTAATAAAGTAGTTTCCTGCAGCAAATCCTATTTGACGAATTTTTCTATTTTTTTGACAAAATCTAAATTTCTAGATTACAGCGTCAAAGCAATAAATTTCCTCTTAAGATTATGTTTTATCCTTATTATTTGTGTGAGTGTGCGTGTGTGTATGTGTGTGTTTGTATGTGTGTTTTTGTGTGAGTGTGTTTGTGTATGAATGTAGAATGAAGCGTGCAGTATGAGTGCTCAAGGGGTAAAAGCTCCACTCTTAAAACTTAGATGATAGTTATTTTGGATAATTATACTTTTATTGAAACACAAATATACAAAATAGCCCTATTTTTTAAGTATTTTTGTGCAAAACTACTGTTTGATTTAAGAATCATGTTTGAGGGGATGGTACAAGAGTCGTTTTTGATGGGTTGGTAGTCCCAATTTTGTTTAGGGCAACCCTGTGTAGGGTATTAAGCAAATTGAAAAAAAAAAAAAAACATTTTTCAACAAACAAGTAAAGAGCTATATTAGAACTTAAAATGAACACAAATTAAGCCGCATACAAGTGTGGCTACCCTCCTCATCATTCCGCTCTTTTCGCGAAAATTGGACTCACTGTTTGTCAGTATTGTCTCTGAGACAATAGCTCTCAAAAATTTTGCTCGATGACAATATGGTCCTATTGGCGCAAAGTTGCTGTTGTACAGGCCAAAATGCTAGAAAGTGGCAATTTCCTCAGGCTTGACCTCTTTTGCTACTTGAAAGGGGCACTAGATCTTTGAATGTTCATTCATATGAATCATGTTTTAATAATCTAGCCCTTCAGGCTATGGATGGTCACAGGTGTGGCCATTCTTCTCTGAAAAAGCCAAAATGTTGTTTGTCGATAGTGGCTTTAGTTTTCTCGTACATATTCAATTTTAATGAACAGTTTAAATCAGGATTATTCCCCTTGTCGGGGTAGTTCAAATCCAATTTTAAATTTCAATGTGCGGATAGCTTTGCCGAGAGATTTTAAAATTAATATATTTTGCATATTTCTATTCAGCAGAAATAATATTTTATATGGTGGCATGTACTTCAAACATAAATTAATTTCTCAGAATTCAGATTTCAGTTGAAAACGCTTTTTTCATTTTACGTATATTACTACGTACTACTGGACCCAGGGCTCCTTAAGTGAGACAGAGGCTACTACTCCCTCCTTATAACCCCTACATATTTCATTCAAGTTCAATATACGTATAACGATGCTTCTTGAATGATAATCACCCCTGGAAAGTCCACTTCTCCAAATATTTGTTAGAAAGGAAGGGGGGATCTGAAATGTTAAAAGTTGATTGTAAAGTTGTCATTTCAATGGTCTCCAAGGTTAGTTCTTCGAAAAAATCTTTCCCAAGGAAATATCTCCTATGGACACCAGTAGCGGGGTCATCGTAAAAATTGTACATAAAAGGAAAATAAAAAAATCCTACTTAAATTTCGGCAAAAAAAAGCTCTTGTTGGCACTTGCCAAAGCCCTCCTGGAAAATTTTGGGGTGGTACTCTATATGCCCCTTACCTCTTCCCCATTTATGCCGTTAAGAACAATAATCTAACGCTATATTTTGCAAAGAAATTATTTTAAGCAACAAGAGGGGAGCTAGCACCCGGTAGCCCCCACATTAGGGGCTTGTTCTAAAAGTAAAAGTATTGACTGATAGTGATTTAAATTAATTTTAAGCTGAAATTACGATTTAACCTTATTTTTGCTCGTCTTGGTTTTAATGTGTATCTTTGGTTTTCTTTGAAAGACTTCTTTTGCTGAGAATGATTTTTAAAAATTAATTTCTGTTCGTTTTTAGTTGACATAAATTATTTATTGGTTGAAGAACGGAATATTTGTAAATCTTTGTTCATTTTTTCTCCTTAAAAATTAAGATTTTTCCTGGTATTTAGATTTCGAACGTAATGTATCGTATTTTAATGACGGTAATATTATAAAACTATAGAAGGATGGGCAAATAGAATATTAGTCAAATGAATGTATTCAAAATCTACATAGTCTTTGGGCTTCAATAGGGACAGAGCCATTCTTGTCACCATCATGTTACATCCTCAAATATAAAAAAATATTAATCGACCATCCCTATCGAAATGCACCGAAAGTTTCAACTTAATTCCCATAGTCGTTCGTGAAATGTCGCAAATGTACCTTTGTTTCAACCGTAGATGCCCATAGTGTCTTTTCATTAGTTCAACAATACCCTCAACATGTTATGGAAGTTTTAACACATTACCTTTAGCTTGAGATATTGCAGATACGTCTTGCAGATACGTCTCCTGGATGCACATAGCTTCATTTAATTTAGTTTAATTTCTTCCTCCCTAACATGGCCTTCAAGTTTTAACTCAAAAAATTAGCTGTTTCTAATATATCACAGATACACCCTTTTGACAGCCTTGAATGTAGATAGCGTCTATTGATTCTGTTCAAAAGACCAAACCAACATACCCTGAGATTTCCAACATAATATATTTGTCTACGTTTTTTTACGCTGAGTCCGTTGATTTTGAATTGAACTTAGCAAGCATTTTACAGTAGGTTGCATAGGTTGCATCAAGACATGGCTAATTGTAGGCTGAGAAAAGCCAAGACAGATAGTCTAAGTAATTGATAGGCAAATGTTTAAATTTCGTAAATAGCGGGACTATGCATGACTCTCTTATTGGACACATACTTGTTTGTTAGTTTTATGCCTGCCTAGGGTCTCAGGCATGTTGACCAAGAATTTGAAATTGACATAAGACCGTTAGATTGCCTGTAATGAGAGGCAAACAAGGCAAGCCCACCTATGGTCTTAAGAAGGTTGACCAAAAATATAGAATTGACATAGGACCATTAATTTGCTTGAAATAACAGGCAAACAATCATTTAAAGCCATCATTATCTTTCAAATAGTACCTATTCGTTGCCTAAGCTCAGCCCCACATTCTGAGAAAAATTCCATTTTTCACAAATTTTTCAAATTTTTGGGTCACTTGCCCGAGACTCTAGGCGGATGGGCGCCCCCAAACATTGTCCCAAATTCCTCTCTCAATTTAGCACTTGTTCACGGATGCCCATTGTCTTCAATCACTTTCCCAATAGTATCTATTCATTGCCTCAGCTCAGTTCAGCAATCTGAGCAAATTTCCACTTTTTCAAGTTTTGGGTCACTTGCCTGAGACTCTGGGCAGGGGTTTAATTTTACACTCCCTTTAACTTTCCTTGAAGAATTCAATTTAATACCCTTTTTCGTTCCCTTTTCGTCAATTTAATACATTTATGCCATTTTGACAATTTGGATACACTTAAACTCTTTTGATTTTGTTCGCTAGTTGTAGTAATAGTAGTAATTTTGGTAATAGCAACAGAAGCAGCAGTATTAGTCACAGTCGACATAGCAGTAGTAACGGCAGTAATAGTTGTAGCCTAGTAGTAGTGGTATTCTCAGTGGTAATTAGTCACAGAAATAGCCGCAAGTAGTTGTATGTAATCACGGTCTCAAGAAGTCGTAGTTGCATGTAGTCACAAACGCAGTCACATGTAGTCGTAATCGGAATTACAACTAGTCGCAGTCACAGTTGCAAATAGTCGTAGCTGTAAGTAGTTGCGATCAAAGTCACACGTTGTCGTAGTCGTAAGTCGTAGTCTTTCAAAGACTACGTAGTCTTTTAGTGCTTTCAAAGTTTTTTTTTTAGTACTTTCAAAAGAGCTGTCTATTCTAATTAAACAGCCTTTGTGATTCAGGGATTTGTGATTCGAACAAAATTTGAACCTTAGCGTAAAGAGTGAGGTTTTGACTAGGGGGTGAACCCCCTCATATACGTAGTAATTTCTGTTCGTTTTAAGTTTTAATGTTGCTTTTTTTATTTAATTAAAGTTAAAAGACATGTATCTAAATTGGCTCGTTATTTATTTTTTTAGTTTTATTCTTTAGTAAATAAATCTATCTGCAAAACAATTCTTCAATTAAAAGTTCTATTTAAAAAAAAGAAAAAAGAGCAATTAAACATAAAAAAATGATTTTACATTCTATGTCCCCCTTGACAGTATTGTAGATTGATGTGACTTGTAATAATAGAATGCGTTGGATTATTTCACGACCAGTAGTGTTTGTTGGTTATGAGAATTGAAAGATGTTGTTTCGCCGGTTTGAAAGAAAGAAAAATGATGGCCTGATATTATCCGAAATTTAGCCTTATATTATTCTGTATTTACGTCCAAAAAACAATGTCCATGGCTGAGAAAAGAACAGAAATTGATGAGTGAGAATTAGCTGACGTCAGTTTAATTCGTGACTTTTGCCTGAGAAAGGAAAGTTTGCTATTCGATTGGCATGCCTTTGGAAAATTAGGAGACCTTCTTAAAGAAGGAAGTTTACAAAAAGTGTCGTCATTTAAAAGTTCAAGTTACACAGAACTTTTTCTTTCTTTAGATTTAATAGTACTAACATTCAGCTCATGATTGTGAAACAATATTACACGACTTTTTGTATTCATTCAGAACATTGATAAAATAATTTTCGTTGTCTCGGCAGTTCTAATGGTTTTGACTATTTTCACCAATTAGACAGAAGAAAATAGAAATAATTGGTTGATAAAGCTCATAAGAAATAAACCTAAATGGGTCGAAAATTAGGGTACTTGTGTGTTATATAAGAAACACACTCGAGAACTTGTATCGTGAACATAAGACATTACCCATTTTTCACGGTGTAAATACCAGACAAATAGCTTCAGCTGTGAAAACTACAACAAAGAATTATAGAAGGAGGGAAACCCAGAGCGCTTGATATCAAATACGTAACCTAAAATAACCTAACATTACCAAAATATCAACTAAATATTTAATTAAAATATAGCTACAATGTATTTTCCACCGAGCCGGAGCTAATTGTCTAGTATTAACACCGTGAAAAACGGGTAGCGTCTCATAGTCACGATACAAGTTCCCAAGTGTGTTTTGCGTATAATACATAAGTACCCAACAAGCTTCATTGATTGTAAATTGGTAAAACTAGAACATATTAGCCAGTTTGACTAATTTGGGAAGTAAGCTTCAGTATTTGAGCTTGCATAACCCAAAAAATTGGCAACCATGAGTAACTGAAGACATGCTTCCTGAAAATTCTTGACTGAATCATGCAAGCATCCATACTCTCATTTTTACATCCAAACAAATTTTGTGGAAAAGTTAGTGTACATAATTTAAATAAATTAAAATAGACAGAGACGTAAAATATTGTTTGCAGCACCTTGTTTCTGCGATTCTCTACTCTGGCTACCGAGTAACTCTGCTTACCTTTTTGCTTCTACATAGACCGCATTCAGGTACTGGAAAATATTTGGAACATTTCCATGGTTCTTCACCGGCAGGTCTACCGTTCTACTCAAGTTGTTCCAGAGCTCTGAATGAAAAATAAAATATATAGTAAAATTCACCAAAGAATTAAATAATCATAAATAGAGAGGAAAATAAAAACGCAATGACTATTTACTATTGGTTTATGAATAAGATGAAAAGTAAATAGTGATTACCTTCTGTTGAGTATATAAGAAGATATAAAACAATTTAGACTTTTTTCTTATAGCTTATCTTCTCAGTGAAAAAACAACAACAAAATCAACACATTTAGCGTTTGAAAGAATATTTAGCTAAATTCTTGCACTTTATAAGTATAGCAGTAATTTAAAACAAGTTCTATGACACAGATTGAAATATACAAAACTGTGGTTCTGGAGACAAAATCTTTGATATGCCTTCCATATGTTAAAAAAAAACAAAAGGATATCAAATTAAAATTTTACAACTTTTTCTTCAAATGCAAGTTAAGAGAGAAAACTAAAAACGACTGGAAATTAGCCTTTCTATGCAGGGGCTACTGCTCCCCATCCTTCTACAATACTTCAAGACCAAATGTTCTAGTACAAGAGCAATGAAATACAAAATTGAAAAATTTAATAGTGCCTTGAGAATGGAAGAGCTTACTTGTTCGTATTTAAAACAGTCTCTGGTAATGAACTGCAAGTAAAGAGCGATTCGTGCTGGAAGTAATTTGCGGAATTCTTATACGAAATTCTTTTTATTTTTCTTACGTTTTCTTTGCCGAACAAATTTTACATGTGGAGATGTTCTTGGGGAATTACCAAAGGGAGATTTTCAGCGGGGTTGGAATTTCCTGGAAGATTTTTTCATGGAGGGGTGATTTTTCGCAGGAGAAATTATCCATAGAAGAATTTTCCTCAGGATAATTTCTTCACGGCGGATTTTTTTTGCTGGAGCAACTTTCCACGCGAGAAATTTTCAGGGAAAAATTTCTACGGAGAGGAGATTTCTGGTACGATCTAAAAAAGATCAGAAATCGGGTTCTTTTCATTTGAAAGCATACTTTGAAGAATTTTTCAGGTGGAAGCATCCATAAGAAATCTTCAGCGAGGATGTCAATCCAGCTACTAAAATTTCGAATGATAACTGCTCTTTCACGACAACGCTTGCTCAGTTAACGTTGACCAATATTTAGCTAAAACATGAACGCAGATTTTCTAGATTTTCTAGAATTTTCTAGAAGACGAGAGGAGGGGTTACAACAAACAACAAAAATACCGAGATGGACTTTGAAAATCTTACGAAATTACAGGAGTACGATTAATTTGAAGCTCCCTTCCTGATTATGAGCCTGATTAGCTATTCCAAAACATGTACTGTAAATTCTATGTCCAAATAGTAGAAAAATGTATCCAACAAGCGCTAAAATTGATTATTAATTTCATTGAAGACGGACTGAAATTCCAAAATAATCCATAATGAAGAATTTGCTTCTAAGCCTATTCCCCTCCGGCGTATTCCCCCTTGTGTATACACCCAGCGGTAAGTCTTCCCCTGCAGAAAATATCCTCCCCCCTCGGAAAATTCCCTCCGGATAATTCACCCTGGATAATTCCAGATGTTCATTAGAAGGGAAATTGAAAGTTATTGTTTGCTGTTCAAATGTATGCACCAATGCTTGTACATTGGTTGGTAGCTTCCTGCTTTTTCCGTGTTTCTTCTTGTGAATTCAAATACTGGATTTTAAGTAAAATTTTGGAAAAGATTTGATTATTTAGTAGAAATTTTTGATTTTAATAGGGACTAATACGAAAGCTTGCATCATTCGAACCTGCAGAGAAAAGGCATGGTCACTTCTGTACCGCTCCTGGAGCCCCAGTGCCTTAACTTTTCTATATACTCTGACACAGGTGGAAAAGACGACCTTTTATTTATGCTGCTGGAAACATCAATTTTATTGCGTTAATTGATGGAGTTTCGAAATCTACCATTATTGGTTGGTAGGAAAGGCTGGGTTTCATGCCTATGATCGCTTCTAACAAAACTACTGTTCATCAAAAATTTTGACTAAATAATCAAATCTTATCCAACATTTTACTTACAATCCGATAATGGAATTCTCAAGGAGTAAAACTGAAAAAGCGGAAAGCTACCATCCAATTTACAATTATTGGTATATACACTTTAACAGTGATAAGCACCTTTCAAGGTTCCTTCTAATAAACGTCTGGAATTATCCATTGGAAGTATGGGTGGGATTCATCTGGGGGAGGGGAATTTTCCACCGGTTGAATTTTCCGGGGGTAATTTTCCACGAGGAGGATTTTTCAGGGGGAATTTTCCTTTGGGGAATACGCCGAGGTGAATTTTCTTTGGGGAATTCGCTGGAGGAATAAGCCAGCTCCCGAAGAATGTCTCACCGAGGATTTGATTAAATCAAAGCAGAGCTTGCTATTTATTTCCTGGAATTGACAGAATATCATCAAACTTGTTGATTGCAAAAATTTTGTGAAATTTCGTGCAAAACTTTTTCCTGGGGGAATTCGCTGGAGGGAATAAGCCAGCTCCCGAAGAATGTCTTATCAAGGATCTGAGTCAATCAAAGCTGAACTTGCTATTTATTTCCTGAAATTGACAAAATATCATCAAACTTGTTGATTGCAAACATTTTGTGGCAGTTTTGCAACTACAAAGTAGTTGACTAGACCAGACGCTATATCGAACTGAGGTAGAATGTTGCTGATTGACATACATGATGAGACCTTCCATTATTATCAGAATTCTCATATTAAATTATATTTTTTGACTAACAGCTTATAAAGTTTTTTTTCTTACAACTTCATTTCCTATTTCAATATTCCTTAACAATCATCGGCTTAGCTATCTCGAAAACCACGATGACTCTCATGAAACTTTAAATTTTCTTTTCTGCTTACCAGAAATAACTTTCCCATAAACTCGGTGGCATTCGAAAAGTTTTCAAGCGCGGGGCTTCTCTATCAGAACTTTTTTTATGTTCTACTGATTCTGATTTTAAGAGACGAGAACAACGCAATGGTAATATAATAAAACCCGGTTTAGAAAAGTTAAAGTAATAATACATTTAAAATAGTATGTCTTTACACTAACTCTGCCTTGTTCTTGCAAACAGACACCTCTTACCCAGGAGTCTTCAAAATAAATTTGCCTTTGAAATTAATAAATTAAAATACAAGTTTTTCCTACTGAAAGTAGGGAGCGAGATTATAACATCAAACGAACAAAATTTATTCCACATGAGGAGTGCAGTCCCCTCCTCTATACTGCGCTCTTCACGCTAAAGTGTTGTAGTACTTTTTGGAAAGATTCAGTTTCTGATTAAACACTCCTTGTGTTTCGGGAATCGTTCTTGAAGAATTGGGAAAAAGTTCAAACTTTAGAGTAAAGAGCAGGATATAGAGGATGGGGCAGCCCACCTCAATCACAGTATAATACAGTTTGTTTTAAATTTTAATCTTGCTCCTTACTTTCAGTAGAAAGCACTGTTTTTTTATATTTAATTTCTTATCCTTTTCCAAGAGATCCTAGGTAGTCTACCTTCCCCTCCATGGAAATTCCCCCCGTGACAAAATACCCAATAGAAATTTCCTCCCATGTAAAATCCTTCCTCCCAGTAAATAACCCCATTAGAATACCATCCTTACAGCGAATTTCCCCTAGAAATTTTTTTACAAATCAACCCGCCTGAAAAATACTCCTTAGCATACTTTTATTTGAAAAAAAACTTGTTTTTTTTATTTAAGTTCTGATCATTTTTAAGTCGAGGTGGAATCTCCTCCTAGTGTAGAAATTATCCCCGGAAATCTCCCCCAATGAAAAAAAATATATCCCGCGGAAAATTTCCCCATGGAAAATTTCTCCTCGGGATAATACCCCATAGAGAATCTCTCCCGTTGGAATTGCCCCTTCCCCTACATAAAAGTCCTCCAGGAAATGCCAACTCCGCTGGAAAATTTCACCCGGGTAATACCCCAGAGTATCCCCATGTCAAATGGGGTCACCGACGAGAACATAAGACAAATAAAACGAATTTTGTATATGAATTTTGGCAAGTCCCCATCGTGTAAAATTTCCCCTGGAAAGTTTACCCTCGGAGACTTCCATCCAATGAGAAATTTTTCCACGAGAAAATCCAATCCCAGAAAAACCTACCCCTGAAAAAGTTTGTACACTTTCCAATAAATACTATATCTAAACAATGGACCTGTGTGGTAAACAATGGACAATGGGCTGTGGTGCGTTATTTTAACCACAAAATGTAGTTATTGAACCTTTCAAATATACTGAACAAAATGGCTGCCTGAATTTTGATTTGACGACTTTGGGGAAAATAGGGCATGGCAGGGGTGATGTGTTTTTTGGTAACTTAAAAAAGGTGCAAGAATTTTTAGTTTCCATTCAAATGAGTCCTCTCCAACCTTTTAGAACCATTGGTTTGAAACAATTATCCCTGAGAAGAACAGAAAAAAACGCATATCCTTGTTATTTCTCTTGGAAAAAAAAAATTCAGAAATGTACATCTTTTAAAGATGGGAGGTTGAAAACTACACAGTGGGTTTCTCTAAGCACGCTGAACCTGACGGTGCAGTTTCAATAAGATTCCTTGACTTCTGCTGTATTTTTCCCCTCCTTTTTCAAAAATCCGGCAAATTTTATCAGGCTCTTAGTTTTTCATCGCTTACATTAAACTTAACTAATCTTATGTATTTTGGATCAGCATAAAATGTTATTTCCTTTGATTCACCTATTGTTATCAAAGTTCTGTTTTTGTAGAGTTTTGGTTATTATTGGGCCAAGTCGCTTCTTACTTACAGATTGTTACTACAAACTGTTTGAAAAAGAACTTTAAAGTATGTTTTTTGATCTTCTGCCACTTTTCAACGGTTCACTGGAAATTTGCTAGGAGCTGTTCCTCTTTGAATAACGTTAATGAGCATAACACCGTGGGAACAAGTAAATAGACCTTTATTCCCGTATCTTATAATAAGGATTTTCACGAGGAATGTCTTTTTGATCCCTCAGTAACGCACACTATTGTTCAAACCAGATTAAATATAAAAATTAGACATTTTGTAAATGGAATGATGACCTTTGCTTCAGTTAATGAAACAAGTATTCGAAAAGCAGTTTCGAATAATCATAGAGGTATTTTTAATTTTTATTCAGGAATATGGGATGGGGATCATAACTATTATTCTCAGGAGAAATAAATCATAGAAAACTTTAGTCTCTACTCATTTTAACAATATAACACCTTTTTCAGAAGTCTGTTGTGACTACAATGGAATTCCTCTGTTGTGACTTTCAGATATCTATAGAACCGATATTTGAAATTATATGGAACTCAGCAAAAATGAAAACCTATACTGCTGACAATAGAATTTTTTTTAGCCCGGAGTTAAAAACTCCAGATCATCAGGAAGAGGCATTGTGCGGTGGCAACGTTTCATCTGGATAATATTCAGAGCCCTGTTGCTTCGCAACTGTTTTAGATACAGTAAATTTGAGTATGTAAATAAAAATATAAACGAAGAGAGACTATCAGGATATGTTCTAATGTCTTTAAACAAAGAAAATAAATTTAATGCACTTTGTGTAACTAATAAATTTGGACATGGATATGGGGGATGTTCATCTCCATCTGAAATAACTGTAAATCTTATCTTAACCAAGAAATATAAGACAATCTATTGTGGTAGCAAAAATGATGCTGGTAGTTCCAGCACTATAGCATCTTAGCAGGTTACTTTAATCAAACTCCCCATGAAAACTAACGTTAAATAAGGGTAAGAGATTTTTTTCAATAGGAATCAAAACTAAAAAAAAAGAAAACGAAGAATTTTGGCAATTACATATTTATAAAAGTTTGACTTATGCAAACTTATGAGTTTGCTTGTTAAATTGACTCCAAATATGTAAAATTCACCAGATTTAATTTTTTTCAATCAACATTCAATAGCATAAAAAAATTCGGAGAACCTTCTTCGAAGGTAATACGAGCATGCCTTCCATAAGAGCCATATATGCCCCCAGAGCAATACTTACAACGCCTGTCCCGGGCCCTGGGTGGTTGCATCGACAGAAGATTTTTTCTTATCTGACCTTTGAACTATTTTTAACGAAATGGCCACGCGTAAAGGAGTTTTTGTTATATGATCTTTGAACTATTTTTAACAAAATAGCTATCTTGAATTTTCAGTGAAAATTCGGGTACCAGATATATTCGGGTACCAGAATGGCAATTACATATTTATGAAAAGAGCTTGCTTGTTACATTGACTCCAAATACGTAAAATTCACCAGGTTTAAGTTTTTTCAATCAACATTCAATAGCATAAGAAAATTCTAATAATTTTACAAAGATGGGAGGGAGGCATCGCAAAAAGGGAGAGGAGTGATTTTTATTAATATGGCTTTATCAAATTCTAAATGTCCAAACACCTTCGAATGGGTGTTTCAAACCCCTAAGTAAAATATGCACAAAGTGATTATCCGAACAGAAAATACATTTCTGGTACCCTTTAAAAAGTAACAATAATACACCACACTGCTTTATGTGCCGATTTCTGTCATTTTGTGACGAAGACAATAATATCTGGAGCAATCAATCTGGAGGGTATTTAGACAGAAGCCATGTTAGTAGTAAACGAAACAAAAGGAGTTTCGTTAACAATACATGCATAACCTGAATAAAATTTTTAAGATGTTTCCAAATTTCTAAAATTCAATCAGTTGAGATTCACCCATCAAAAGTTTTTAGCAAACAAATTCCAAAACTTAAAAAAATAAAAAAATATGGGGAAAGACAGGTCCAAAAAGGGAATATCTTTATGAAAACTAAATCATTATTTAAAAATAGATTAAAAAAGTGTTTATATTAGTTTGAAAAGTATTTATAGTTATTATACATGATTAATAGTTATTTAATTATTTTCGTAATAATACTTTTTCTTTCTTTTTTTAATAATTAGGGTATAATGAGAAAAAGTATTTAGATTTTTCCGCTGTTTGTAGCCGAAAGTATTGCGGTAGGCGCTTGGTTGTCTTCCTTCAAATGCTGTTTTTAAATGCTGTTTATTTCACAGCAGTTTGTAAATAAATTAGTTCAGTTCCATTTAGCAAAGTGAATTTATCAATCGTTTAACGAAAGAAATATCAAACACTTCGTCATAATGAACTGTAGGTAAGGAGCGACCGGGCTCAATAGTAACCGAAACTCTAAAAAAACGGAATTTTGATACCAAAAGATACATCAAAAGAATTGGATTTTTACGCTGATTTCAAATATATCAGTCTCATCAAGTTTAGTCTTACCCATCAAAAGTTAATTTTTGAAGACTATTTGCCTGATTTTCGTAAAAAGGAGGAAACACCCCCTAAAAGTCTTACAGTATACATAAAAATCACACCATCAGACTCAGCGTATCAGATTTTTTCTTAGAACTTTCAAAAGAGCTATTTATTCTAATTGAATGGCGTTTGTGATTCAGAGGTCATTCTTAAATAATAAAGAGCAAGGTATTGACGAGGAGCCGAACCCCCTCATATACGTGATAATTTCTGTTCCGGTTATGTTTTAATGTTGCTCCTTACTTTCAGTTGAAAAAACTTGTTTTTATATTTAATCAAACAGTTTGTGGTAACAAACTGTAAGGAGCGATCCGGTTCAATAGTGACCGAAACTCTAAAAAACGGAACTTTGAAATCAAAAGATACATCAAAAGAATAAAATTTTTAAGTTGATTTCAAATATACAAGTTTCATCAAGTTAAGTCCTGCTCATCAAAAGTTACGCGCCTGAGAAAATTTGCCTGATTTTCGGAAAAAGGGGGAAACACCCCCTAAAAGATATAGAACCTTAATGAAAATCACACCATCAGATTCAGCGTATCAGAGAACCCTACTGTAGAAGTTTCAAGCTCCTATCTGCAAAAATGTGGAATTTTGTATTTTTTGCCAGAAGAAAGATCACGGATGCGTGTTTATTTGTTTTTTGGGTTTTATTCCCCCAGGGGTGATCGTATCGACCCATTGGTCCTAGAATATCGTGGGAGGGCTCATTCAAACGGAAATTAAAAGTCCTAGGGCCCTTTTTAAGTAACCAAAAAATGGAGGGGAACTAGGCCCCCTCCCACGTTCATTTTTTTCCCAAATTCACCCAATCAAAATTTTGAGATAGCCATTTGTTCAGCATTGTCGAAAATATAATAATTATGTCTTTTAGGATGACTTAATCCCCCACAGTCCCGGGGGAAGGGCTGAAAGCTATGAACTTTACCCAATGTTTACATATAGTATTGACTATTGGGAAATATACAGACGTTTTCAGGAGGAATTTTTTCTGGTAGTGGGGGGGGGGTGGGTGGGTTGGAGGTTACGTGGGAGGATCTTTCCATGGAGGAAGTTTTTCACGGGGGAAGGGACAATGCTATGAAGAGGCGCCAGATATCCCAGTATTATTTAAAAAAACGATCAGAAATTAAATATAAAAAAAGTTTTTCAACTGAAAGTAAGGAGCAACATCAACACTTAAAACGAACAGAAATTATTACGTATATGACCTGGGTTTGACCCCTAGTCAATACCTCGCTCTTTACGCCAAAGATTTTTTAGTACTTTCATAAGAGCTATTTATTCTAATTAACGGCCTTTGTGATTACGGGGTCATTTTTAAAAAATTTGAACACAATTCGAACTTTAGCGTAAAGAGCGAGGTATTGATTAGGGGGCGAACACCCTGATATACGTATTAAAAGTATATAAATATAGAAGTTCGTTACGTAAGTTAATTCGTAAGTTACGTATATTTATTACTAATAAAAACGTTCGTAAATAAAACTAAACAACTTTCGAGAAAGCCATTTAACCAAATAAAAGTAAAATTAATATGCAAATTTTGTTTTAATTATTCATGTGAGGTGAGCCAAAATCAAAATCTGCATTAATTTAAAAATTTTTAAAAATTAAATAAAAGTTTTTTTTAACTGAAAGTAAGGAGCGACATTAAAATTTTAAAACGAACAGAAATTATTCCGTATATGAAAGGGGCTGTCCCCTCCTCAACGCCTCGCTCTTTACGCTAAAGTTGGAATCTTTCTTACAACTCTATTTTTTAAAACAATAAAAAATTTTAGCGTAAAGAGCGAGGCGTTGAGGAGGGGACAGCCCCTTTCATGTACGGAATAATTTCTGTTCGTTTTAAGTTTTAATGTCGCTCCTTACTTTCAGTTAAAAAAACTTGTTTTTTTTAATTTAATATTTTACCTTCCAAGAATCACCTGTATGTTTATTGTCTTTAACTTCAGGTTTTCCTTGTTAGCATTTTGGCTCTAGATTTTCGAAAAAAAAAAATTAAATACCCTTGCTAAATATTGATAATGACTTTTTATTTTCTCAATTGCTTAAAAAACGCACTATCACTCCTCAAGCTTCGTATATCCGGTATCTCAATAAAGGATAAAATCGAAATTTTTTTTATTTCCTTAAATTTAAACTTGGCGTTGTCCATCCTCAATATTTTATTCATTATTCCAAAATGAACCACGGAAATACAGTATTGGTTTTGCCGAAGCATACTTTTCCAACTTGTTCAAACAAAATTTCTACGATTTATCAAGCACCACACACTTAAATCAGTAAATATTTGAATAAGCATAAAATTGGACTAACATAATGCTAGCGCAGGTTTTAATAAACTTCATTATTTCTCGCTCTTTAAAACTATCAATGTTTTACTGTGTTTTGTTAGATATTTAAATATTTAGCAGAATACGGTAAGTGATGTTAGCTTTTCTTGGAACTGAAGCCTTTTAATGTCTTAATTTTACCCCATTTGGAACCTATGTGGGATCATTATTCTTACTTAAGGTATTTAAGATCTAACCACTCTGCATTGTAATAAATCAACGAAATTCCCTCAACTTTCGGGATTTTGGAAATCCTACTAAATTCCTTGGAAACTACAGGGTCTCTAATTGCGCCAAGGCAATTAGGCGAGATTGGGGTGTAATTGGACTAGATTACAGGGATTTAAGGATAAATTTTGTTTCTCTGATCACAAATAGAACTCGAATTTTCTGAAAGAACGTATTTTCAAATTAGAAACGAAAAATCTAATGGAATCGAAAGTTCTATTACACTACAAGACTTGTTTTTACCTCAACTCCATGTCTGGGTAGAGTTGGACGACATTATGCAAAATGGTCGTAATCCCAAAGTTAACATTTTCGCAAATACTTGTCGTTTTTTTTCTAAATATAAGCTTAGTTAAATTTTTCAATCTGCAAAACTCAAAATAATATTAAGTACAAAAAATATCAAATGAGAATAAAAACCAACATGAAAACTTAAAACAAACAAAAGTTAACCCATTGAGGAAAGGGGTTGCAACCCATTTAACCCCATACCCTTTTCACTAAAGTTTGAATGTGCTTGACTGAAAGTATTTCACAGTTCAACCAATGTAGCCAATGCCAGCATTTTGCTTAGGAATTTTCTGTAAAACCTCTATCTACTCTGTTCATGGAAGTATCCTCGCGAAACTTTTACTTCAGCTTTAGCAGAACATAATTATCTTTTATCATCCGAACCATTTTGTATAGTTCGAGAAGCAACGGTCATTTCCAAAGATAGAGGTTCCACACAATGGGCTATGAAAGAATTAGAAATAAAAATACATATTTTCGCAGATTTAGCAATTAATAGTGATACTAGTAATTTAAATGTTGATTCTATTTACGTGCTATGATATTATTTTAAAAAAAGGAACATATATCATAGGCAGTGCAATAGTGCTGCCCATGTAAAGAACGATCTGGCCACAATGTATTATTTTCTTTTTCTTTTAGACCAGGGTCTAAAAGAAACCGACCAACCCCCTCTCACCCCCACTATTTCCCCAAACACATCCAATCAAAAGTTTGAGACAGTCATTTTGTTCAAAGTAGTTGAAATTTTTGGAAATTATGTCTTTGAAGATGACACTCCCCCCACAGCCCTCAGGGCAAGAGTTGCAAGTTATGCCCTGGGGGCATATAAGGTTTTTAAAGAAAGCGTTGTAGTAGAAATTTCAAAAAGGGTTCATTCGATTGGAAATTGAAAGGTCTATAGCCATTTTTAATGGTCGAAAGTGATTAGAGGGAAAGTTACCCCCCTCTCACGCTCACCATTTCCCCAAAAACATCCAATCAAAATTCTGAGATAGGTATTTTGTTCAATGTAGTTGAAAGGTCTGGAAAAATGTCTTTGGGGATGACAATCCCCCCAGAGCCCTCAGGGCAAGGGTTGTAAGTTATGCCCTGGGTATATCAGGTTCTTATGGAAAGCTGTGTCGTAGAAACTTCAAAAAGTGCTCATTTCATTGGAAATCGAAAGAGCTAGTGCCCTTTTTAATAGTCGAAAGTGAATGGAGGGCATCTAACCCCCTCTCTCGCCCACTATTTCACACAAACACATCCAATCAAAATTTTGATATAGCCATTTTGTTCAACATAGTTGAAAGTTCTGGAGATTAGGTCCTGAAGGATGAAAGGTTTGTAAGTTATGTACAAGGTAGTATATGAGGTTTTTATAGAAAGTGTTGTCGTAGAAACTTCAAAAAAGGCTCACTCGATTGGAAATTGAAAGGTCTACTGCCCTTTTTCAATAGTTGAAAGTGATTGGAGGGCAACTAACCCCAATTTCACGCCCAATATTTCCACAAACACATCCAATCAAAATTTTAAGATAGCCATTTTGTTCAACGTAGTAAAAAGGCCCGGAAATTATGTTCGCGGATGAAAAAACCTCCATAGCCCCCAGGGCATAGGTTGTAAGTTAGGCCTTGGGGCATATAAGATTTTTATTGAAAGTATTGTCGTAGAATTTTCAAAAAGGGCTCATTCAATTGGGTATTGAGAGGGCTAGTGCCCTTATTAATAGTCAAAAGCGATCGGAGGCGATCATTTCCCCAAACACTTCTGATCAACATTTTGATATGGCCATGTTGTTGACCGTAGTTGAAGGGTCCAGAAATGATGTCTTTGAGTATGACAATCCCCCCCCCTAAGCCCTCAGGGCTAAGGTTGTAAGTTCTGCCTTGGGGGCATAAAGGGTTTATAGAAAGCGTTTCGTAAAAAATTCAAAAAGGGCTCATTCGATTGGAAATTGAGAGAGCTATTGCCCTATTTTCTAGTCGAAAGTAATCAGAGGGAGATTCATCCCCCCAACGCCAATCATTTCCCCAAGCATTTTCGATCAACATTTTGATATGGCCATTTTGTTCAACGTAGTTGAAAGGTCTGGAATTTATGTCTTTGAGGATGACACCCCCCCTCCCACCCTCAGGAAAAGGGTAGTAAGTTATGCCCCTGAGGCATAGGAAGTTTTGTCGTAGAAGCTTCAAATAGGGCTCTTTCGATTGGAAATGTGAGAGGACTAGTGCCTTTTTTATTAGTGGAAAGTGATCAGAGGGCAAATTCACCCCCCCCCCCCAAGACCATCATTTCCCCAAAAAACTTCCAAACAAACTTTGAGATTGCCATTTTGTTCAACATATTTGAAAGGTCAGGAAATCATGTCATTGAGGATAACAAATCCCCTCAGCTCTCAGGGCAAGAGCTCAGCTCTCAATTTATGCCCTGGGGGCATATACAGTTTTTATAGAAAGTGGGGTCATTTAAATTCGGAGGGGGCTCATTGAATTTTAAATCAGACACTCTAGTGCTATTTTTAATACTCAAAGGGATCGGAGGGCAGTCAACCCTCTCCCTTCACACACACGTCGTATTTTCCCGAAATGAATCTAAAAGAATATTTTGAGATAGCCATTCTATTCAAAATAGTCTAAATACCATATAACAAAGATTTTGGGGTTGAAACAAACCCCACAGATTAGGGGTAAGGGCTGTAAGTTATGCCCGGGGGTATTTAAGGTTTTTATGGAAGGGATGGTTGTTTAACTTTAGATGAGGCTTATTTATTTAAAAATTGAAAGTTCTAGTTCCTTTTTAAGCGTCAAAAGTGATGGACGGCATTTAGCCCCTCTCTCTCCGACAACTCCTCATTTCACCAAACGCATCTGATTGAAATAATCAGATAGCGATTTTTTTTTCAAAATAGTCAAAAAACATATATTAATGTCTCTAGGGATGACACAGCCCCCAGCGCCCTGGGGATAGGGTTTTAAGTTACTTTATGAGGGCATATAAGATTTTTATTGAATGAGCGGTCGTATCAACATCAGATGGGGCTTATTTTATTTGAAATTTGAAGTTATAATGCCCTCTGTAAGAGTCAGAGTGATTTAGGATCAAACAGCCCCCCCCCCTTCCACGCTCAGCACTTACTTTAACACCTCCAATAAAAATTTGAGAAAACAATTTTATTCATCGTAGTTTAAGGTTTCAGAAAATATGGTCTGTGAGGAATACAGCCCCAGCCCCCCCCCCTCCACTGCTCTAAGGGAAAGTGTTACAAGTTATGCCCCTAGGGCATATAAGGTTCTTATAAAAAGGGCGGTCGTATATGCTTTGGAGGGGAATCATTGGATTGGTAATCATAAGTTCGAATGACCTTCTTAAGAGTCAAAGTGATCAAATCGCAGCTACCCCCCCCCCACGCATAGAAACACGTCGTGTTTTCCTGACATGTATTCAATAGATATTTTGAGACAGTTCTTTTATTCAAAATAGTCCAAATATCATATAACAAGGCTTTTGAAGTTGATACAAACCACCAGGGCCGCAGGGCGAAGGTTTTAAGTTATGTCCCTGGGGCATTTAAGGTTGTCATTGAAGGAATGGTTGTATAAGCTTTAGAGGTGGCTCATTTGGTTGAAATTGGCAGTCCTAGTTCCTTTTAAGAGTCAATAGTGATGGAGGTCAAGTAGCACCCCCACTCAACTACCCCTCTATTCACCAAATGTATTTGATTGAAATTGTGCGATGGCAATTTTGTTTAAAATAGTCCAAAGAACATATAACAATGCTTCCAAGGTTGGTACATACCCCCCCCCCCCCGAGCCCTGGGCAAGGCCTTTACGTTATGCCCTGGAGGCTTATAAGGTTTTTATGGAATTGGTGGTCGTATTAAATTCAGATGGGTCTAATTTGATTTTAAATTGGAAATGCCCTTTTAAGAGGCAAAGTGATGTGAGAGAAACCTCCCTCCCCTCCAACACCACCATTTCCCATAACAAATATCAAAACAAAGTTTTGAGACATTAATTTTTTCAGCATTGTTGAAAAGCTCAGTAATTATGCGCAGCAATAGTTGTAGTAGCAGTAGTAGCATTAGTAACAATATGCAAATCGCACTTTTTTCAACATCCCCTTTTTTTCAGTAGCAGTAGTTGTAAGAGTAGAAGCATTAGTATTATGATGTAAATATTGTCTTATGGTTAGTTCAACATCCCACACAACAAGCGTTGTAAGTTTCAATTTCACACACGAAACTGTTCCTAAGATTTTGCTGATATGCCCTTTTGGCAACCTGCATACGGATGACAGGTTGTCATACGTACAACAGAAGTACTGTCTGAAAATTTCACCTTCATACCTTCATAGGTTGTGGATTTTGAGCTAGCAGAAGACACTGTGTGTATTCATTTAATGCTGCTTCTACGGTTATTGTAACTAACTACACTAATGGCATTCAGTGGGAACTTTTAGGAAACGTTTAGTAGGAGTTTTAATTAAACGAGAAACCTATAAGAATGCAGGTATTGAAAGGGCATATAAGCACTAAAGGGCATATAAGGACATAGGCAGAAAGCTCTATCATAGCTAGTAATATCATTGATATTTTAAAGGAGCTTATTTGATTGAAAATTAAAAGTTCTAGTGCCCTCTTAAGAGTCAAAGGGATTGGAGGGCAATTAGCCCTCCTCTTTAAGTCATAATTTTCCAGAAACTTCCAATCAAATTTTTAAGACAGCCATTTTGTTCAGCATAGCTGAATGGTCTAGTAACTATATCTCTAGGGTTATTGTGTAGGTTAACCCCCCATAGTTATGTAATTTGCCCATTATGCTTAAAAACTAAATGTTGCTTGAAAATTGAATAAAAACACACTTTTTGTATGCTGGTTGAAAATAAAGCATCCCAGCAATATACCAAGAACGACTGAGGGTATTAAGTTCAAATTTTCAGGGCTACTTCTATTACTATTTCTGCTCTTAAAATTTTACTAAATCAAAAGAGTGTAATTGTATCCAGCCTGTAAAAGAGCATGGATATAATTTTTTGGGGAATGGTATTAATTTTTACTTATCAGGTCATCTGAAGGATGTATATGACTAAATTAAACACTACTGTTTGTGTCATGATTTTCAAAAGAGTTTATGTTGTTAAAAATTACTGAAAAAGTTTTTCCAGCATATAAATAGCTGGCCATACTATAAATTCTTAAAAGAAAACCGGAAAGATTCAAACTATAATTTTTTTTGTCCCTGAAAAAGACTATGTCAATATAAGACAAACAGCAATTAATTTAAAAAAACCTTTTCCACAAAAAAAGTTTTTCAAAAAAAAGTAAAAAACTTCATTAAACCAAAAATGAACAAAAATAGAATTAAATAATCTACCAAGCATAAAACTTTCACAAATCAGTAACAATGAATAAATGGAACCCAAAACGAACAGAAATTAAAATAAATAATAGAGTCAAACTCAAAACGAGCAGAAATGAATATGAGTAGGATTCAAAACCCCTATGCTTTCTAAAAGCCATAATATAATTTGTACTTTACTGCAAAAAAATTCAAATGAATGTGCATTGTCAGTTTAATATACATATGCTGATATCTATTCCTTAAATTTTTAATTAATTTTTGATTATTTAAAGTTATAAAAGTGAGAAATTTAAAAGAATTTTGTAAGGAGCGACACGGCTCAATAGCAACCGAAACTCTAAAAAACGGAATTTTGATACCAATAGATACATCAAAAGAATCAGATTTTTATGATGACTTCAAATATATAAGTTTCATCAATTTTAGTCTTTCACATGAGAAAAATTCAGCGCCTGAGAAAAATTTTCCTTATTTTTGAAAAAAAGGGGAAACGCCCCTTAAAAGTCACAGAACTGCCCTTTTTTGATAGTCATAGAACTGTCTACTACCCTTTTTTAATGGTCGAAAGTGATGGGAGGGCACCTAACCCCCATTTCACGCCCACTATTCCCCCAAACACATACAATCAAAATTTTAAGATAGCCATTTTGTTCAACGTAGTAAAAAGATCCAGAAATTATGTTCACGGATGACAAAACCCCCATAGTCCCCAGGGCATAGGTTGTAAGTTAGGCCCTGGGGCATGTAAGGTTTTTATTGAAAGTGTTGTCGTAGAATTTTCAAAAAGGGCTCATTCAATTGGGCATTGAGAGGGCTAGTGCCCTTATTAATAGTCAAAAGCGATCGGAGGCGATCATTTCCCCAAACACTTCCGATCAACATTTTGATATAGCCATGTTGTTGACCGTAGTTGAAGGGTCCGGAAATAACGTCTTTGAGTATGACACCCCCCCCCCCCCTAAGCCGTCAGGGCTAAGGTTGTAAGTTCTGCCTGGGGGGCATAAAGGGTTTTATAGAAAGCGTTTCGTAAAAACTTCAAAAAGGGCTCATTCGATTGATTATTGAGAGAGCTATTGCCCTATTTAATAGTCGAAAGTAATCAGAGGGAGATTCATCCCCCCAACGCCAATCAGTTCCCCAAACATTTCCGATCAACATTTTGATATGGCTATTTTGTTCAACGTAGTTGAAAGGTCTGGAATTTATGTCTTTGAGGATTACACCCCACCCTCAGGAAAAGGGTAGTAAGTTATGCCCCTGGGGCATGGGATGTTTTGTCGTAGAAGCTTCAAAAATGGCTCTTTCGATTGGAAATTGAGAGGACTAGTGCCTTTTTTATAGTCGAAGGTGATCAGAGGGCAAATGAACCCCCTCCCCCAAGCCCATCATTTCCCCTAAACACTTCTAAACAAACTTTGAGATAGCCATTTTGTTCAACATATTTGAAAGGTCTGGAATTAATGTCTTTGAGGATAACAAATCCCCTCAGCTCTCAGGGCAAGAGCTCAGCTCTCAAGTTATGCCCTGGGGGCATATACGGTTTTTATAGAAAGCGGGGTCATATAAACTTTGGAGGGGCTCATTGGATTGTAAATCAGACACTCTAGTGCTCTTTTTAAGAGTCAAAGTGATCGGTCGGCAGTCAACCCTCTCCCTTCACACACACGTCGTATTGTCCCGTAATGAATCTAAAAGAATGTTTTGAGATAGCCATTCTATTCAAAATAGTCTAAATATCATATAACAAAGATTTTGGGGTTGAAAAAAACCCCAGTGATTAGGGGTAAGGGCTGTAAGCTATGCCCTGGGGGTATTTAAGGTTTTTATGGAAGGCATGGCTGTTTAACTTTAGAAGAGGCTTATTTAATTGAAAATTGGAAGTTCTAGTTCCTTTTTAGGCGTCAAAAGTGATGGACGGCATTTAGCCCCTCCCTCTCCTGCAACTCCTTATATCACCAAACGCATCTGATTGAATAAATCAGATAGCGATTTTTGTTTCAAAATAGTCAAAAGAACATATATTAATGTCTCTAGGGATAACACAGCCCCCCAGCGCCCTGGGGATAGAGTTTTAAGTTATTTTATGAGGGCATATAAGATTTTTATTGAATGAGCGGTCGTATAAACATCAGATGGGGCTTATTTTATTTGAAATTGGAAGTTGTAGTGCCCTCTGTAAAAGTCGGAGTGATTTAGGATCAAACAGCCCCCCCCCCTCTCCGCGCTCAGCACTTACCTTAACACCTCCAATCAAAATTTGGAGAAAACAATTTTATTCATCGTAGTTTAAGGTTTCAGAAATTATGTCTGTGAGGAATACACCCCCCCCCCCTACTGCTCTGAGGGAAAGTTTTATAAGTTATGCCCTTAGGGCATATAAGGTTCTTATAAAAAGGGCGGTCGTATATGCTTTGGAGGGGAATCATTGGATTGGTAATCATAAGTTCGAGTGACCTTCTTAAGAGTCAAAGTGATCAAAGCGCAGCTACCCCCTACCCCCCCCCCCCCCCACACACACACACATAAACACGTCGTGTTTTCCTGACTTGTATCCAATAGATATTTTGAGACAGTCCTTTTATTCAAAATAGTCCAAATATCATATAACAAGGCTTTTGAGGTTGATACAAACCACCAGAGCCGGAGGGTGAACGTTGTAAGTTATGCCCCTGGGGCATTTAAGGTTGTTATTGAAGGAATGGTTGTATAAGCTTTAGAGGTGGCTCATTTGGTTGAAATTGGCAGTCCTAATTCCTTTTAAGAGTCAATAGTGATGGAGGTCAAGTAGCATCCCCACCCAACTACCCCTCTATTCACCAAATGTATTTGATTGAAATTGTGCGATGGCAATTTTGTTTAAAATTGTCCAATGAACATATAACAATGATTCCTTGGTTGGAACCACCCCCCCCCCCCAGAGCCCTGAGGCAAGGCCTTTACGTTATGCCCTGGAGGCTTATAAGTTTTTTATGGAATTGGTGGTCGTATTAAGTTCAGATAGGTCTCATTTGATTTTAAATTGGAAGATGCCCTTTTAAGAAGCAAAGTGATTTGAGAGAAACCTCCCCCCCCTCCAACACCATCATTTCCCATAACAAATATCCAAACAGAGTTTTGAGACATTAATTTTTTCAGCATTGTTGAAAAGTTCAGTAATTATGCGTAGCAAAAGTTGTAGTAGCAGTAGTAGCATTAGTAGCAGTATGCAAATAGCTCCTTTTTTCAACATCCCCTTTTTTTCAGTAGCAGTAGTTGTAGGAGTAGAAGCATTAGTATTATGATGCAAATATTGTCTTTTGGTTAGTTCAACATCCCACACAACAAGCGTTGGTAAGTTTTAATTTCACACACGAAACTGTTCCTTGCAACCTGCAACCTGCATACGGATGACAGGTGGGCAAAACCATCTGGTTTTGGGACAATATTCGGGGGCGCCCACCCACCCAGAGTCTCAGGCAAATGACCCAAAAATTTAAAAAATTTGTGACAAATTCAAATTTTTTTTTTCAGAATGTGAGGCTAAGCTTAGGCAACGAATAGGTACTATTTGAAAGATAAAGATGGCTTTAAACGATTGTTTGCCTGTTATTTCAAGCAAATTTATGGTCCTATGTCAATTTTAAATTCTTCTTAAGACCATAGGCAGGTGTGCCTTGTTTGCCTCTTTTTGAATTCTTGATCAGCATGCCTAAGACTCTAGGCAGGCATGCCTTTCCAAAAACTGACCTGACAAGTATGTGTCCAATAAGAGAGTCATGTATACTCCTGCCATTTACCCGTGCCCAGCCATTTAAACATTTGCCTCTCAATTACTTTGGACTATCTGTCTTGACTTTTCTCTGTCCTACAGTTACCCAGCCCAGTCTTGACACAACCTATACAACCTATTGTAAAATACTTGATAACTTCAATTCAAGTATCTGAGCATATTCTTTGTATTGTTGATGGAAGCATCCCATTCTTTAATTACCCGTGAGGCATTCTTAACCAACGCAATACCTTTACGCAAATACCTTTTCGCAAAAAAAATTCGCAAATAGAGTTATTTTTACGTCACAATTTTCAACTTAAAATGATTAGTAATTGGATTCAGATATACTACGAACGGACTTTCAGTCCTACATTCACGGGTTTTTGCAAAGTGCTAAAAAAAAAAAAAAATAAAAAATAAACATGTATCCATGAGTTTGACCTCCAAAAAATGAGTCTCATAATAGAAAACTGGTCTGCCAAGCCATGTAGGGTTCATTGTAATAGGCAAATGGCCCTGGTAACCCAATTACTTGAAAATATACACACATATCCATGCCTCAGGCTTGTGAAAGTGCATGTATATTTTCAAGTAATTGGGGCCTTACTACTACTAGAACTTTTAATTTCCGTTCGAATGAGCCCTCCCGCGATGAGCCAAGAAACGGAAGTCAGCACCGCCGGTAGGGACTGTAAAGTTCAATGCCGTATTCTTTACCTTTTTTACCTTTACTAATTCGATACGATCACCCTTGAGGAAAAAAAACAAAAAAAAAAAAAACATGAACACGCATCCCTTATCTTTCTTCTGGCAAAAACTACAAAATTCCACATTTTTATAGATAGGAGCTTGAAACTCATAAAGTAGGGTTCTCTGATATGCTGAACTTGACGGTATGATTTTCATTAAAGTTCTATAACTTTTAGGGTTGTTTCCCCTTTTTTTCAAAAATAAGGCAAATTTTTCTCAGGCGCTGAATTTTTCTCATAGGTAAGACTAAACTTGATGAAACTTATATATTTGATGTTAGCATAAAAATCTGATTCTTTTGATGTATCTATTGGTATCAAAATTCCGTTTTTTTAGAGTTTCGGTTGCTATTGAGCCGTGTCGCTCCTTACAAAATTCTTTTAAATGTTTTCACTTTTATAACTTTAAATAATCGAAAATTAATTAAAATTTTAAGGAATAAATATCAGCATATACATATTAAACTGACAATGCACATTCATTTGAATTTGTTTTCAGTAAAGTACAAATTATATTATGGCTTTTAGAAAGCATAGGGGTTTTGAATCCTACTCATATTCATTTCTGCTCGTTTTGAGTTTGACTCCATTATTTATTTTAATTTCTGTTCGTTTTGGGTTTCATTTATTTATTTTTACTGATTTGTGAAAATTTTATGCTTGGTAGATTATTTAATTCTATTTTTATTCATTTTTGGTTTAATGAAGTTTTTTACTTTTTTTTGAAAAACTTTTTTTGTGGAAAAGGTTCTTTAAATTAATTTCTGTTCGTTTTATATTGACATAGTCTTTTTCAGGGAAAAAGAAAATTATAGTTTGAATCTTTCCGGTTTTCTTTTAAGAGCTTATAGTATGGCCAGCTATTTATATGCTGGAGAAACTTTTTCAGTAATTTTTAACAACAGAAACTCTTTTGAAAATCATGACACAAACAGTAGTGTTAAATTTAGTCATATACATCCTTTAAATGACCTGATAAATAAAAGTTAATACCATTCCCAAAAAATTATATCCATGCTCTTTTACAGGCTGGATACAATTACACTCTTTTGATTTAGTAAAATTTTAAGAGCAGAAATAGTAATAGAAGTAGCCCTGAAAATTTGAACTTAATAGCCTCAGTCGTTCTTGGTATATTGCTGGGATGCTTTATTTTCAACCAGCATAACAAAAAGTGTGTTTTTATTTAATTTTCAAGCAACATTTAGTTTTTAAGCATAATGGGCAAATTACATAACTGTGGGGGGTTAACCTACCCAATAAACCTAGAGATATAGTTACTAAACCATTCAGCTATACTGAACAAAATGGCTGTCTTAAAAATTTGATTGGAAGTGTCTGGAAAATTATGAGCTAAAGAGGAGGGCTGATTGCCTTCCAATCACTTTTGACTCTTAAGAAAGCACTAGAACTTTTCATTTTCAATCAAATTAGCTCCTTTAAAATATCAATGATATTTTTAAGTATGATAGAATAAAATGGCTGTCTTAAAATTTTGATTGGAAGTGTTTGGAAAACCATGAGCTAAAGAGGAGGGCTGATTGCCCTCCAATCCCCTTTGACTCTTAAGAGGGCACTAGAACTTTTAATTTTCAATCAAATAAGCTCCTTTAAAATATCAATGATATTACTAGCTATGATTGAGCATCGCTGCCTATGTCCTTATATGCCCTATAGTGCTTATATGCCCTTTGAATACCTGCATGCATATAGGTTTTTCGTTTAATTGAAACTCCTCCTAAACGTTTCCTAAAAGTTCCCACTGAATGCCATTAGTGTAGTTAGTTACAGTAACCGCAGAAGCAGCATTAAATGAATACACACAGTGTCTTCTGCTAGCTCAAAATCCACAACCTATGAAGGTATAGAATTTTCAGACAGTACTTCTGTTGTACGTATGACAACCTGTCATCCGTATGCAGGTTGCCAAAACCATCTGATGTAGTCACTGCTATGTTTTACCAAGAAAATATCATACACACCTATGAAAGGCTAAGAAATCCAGCACAGAAAATTAAAAAAATAGCAACCCACACATCCCAAATCATAGATTTCAGACAACACGTAACCTCGTCTAAATTAACCTTCAAAAAATGAAATAAAGCTATGTCGACTTTGCTTGTCTCTCCTGATTGGCCCCTAAAAAAAAACCAGTCTGGTTGAAAACGTGGAGTTAAGTTATACTATGATTGTGATTATTTTCCATGAAGATAAAAAGTTTCATTTTAATTCTAAATTTTCTTAAATTCAATTCCGACCTTTCTCGCTTGGCACCTTTCCAAATGAACGGGGATTCCCCCACCGCTTCCTACACATTGCAAAAAAGTGGGCAGTACGAAAACTCCACGCTTTAAACCAGACTGGTTTTTTAGCTAAATCTTTGGAAACAGCCCAGCCTCTATTTCTGACCGTTTAAGTTTTGATTTTTTTCTCTTTATCACAAACAATTTCCACTTAGCTAGCTAAAACCATCTGATTTCGTTGTGGGGAGTAGTATTTTGTCATCTCTTTGAGAACAAAACCATCTGATGTAGTCACGGCTATGTTTGATCAAGAAAATATCTGAATGCATTTAAGGTATAGTATGAATGGCTTGCAAAAAAACACGACGGGGATTCCCCACCGCTTCCTACACATTGCAAAAAAGTGGGCAGTACGAAAACTCCACGCTTTAAAACCAGACTGTTTTTTTAGCTAAATCTTTGGAAACAGCCCAGCCTCTATTTCTGACCGTTTAAGTTTTGATTTTTTTTCTCTTTATCACAAACAATTTTCACTTAGCTACCTAAAACCATCTGATTTCGTTGTGGGGAGTAGTATTTTGTCATCTCTTTGAGAACAAAACCATCTGATGTAGTCACGGCTATGTTTGATCAAGAAAATATCTGAATGCATTTAAGGCATAGTATGAATGGCTTGCAAAAAAAACACGAAAATACTACTACTAGTAACAACTCACTTCACTACAAAACCATCTGATGTGATCACGATTATGTCAAAAAAACACGAAAAATACTACTACTAGTAACAACTCACTGCACTACAAAACCATCTGATGTAGTCACGGCTATGTTTGATCAAGAAAATATCTGAATGCATTTAAGGTGTAGCATGAATGGCTTGCAAAAAACACGAATATACTACTACTAGTAACAACTCACTGCACTACAAAACCATCTGACGTAGTCACGGCTATGTTTTATCAAGAAAATATCTGAATGCATTTAAGGTATAGTATGAATGGCTTGCAAAAAACAGGAAAATACTACTACTAGTAACAACTCACTGCACTACAAAACCATCTGATGTAGTCACGGCTACGTTTTATCAAGCAAATATCTGAATGCATTTAAGGTATAGTATGAATGGCTTGCAAAAAAAAAACACGAAGATACTACTACTAGTAACAACTCACTGCACTACAAAACCATCTGATGTAGCCACGGCTATGTTTTATCAAGAAAATATCTGAATGCATTTAAGGTATAGTATGAATGGCCTGCAAAAAACACGAAAATACTACTACTAGTAACAACTCACTGCACTACAAAACCATCTGATGTAGTATCAAGAAAATATCTGAATGCATTTAAGGTATAGTATGAATGGCTTGCAAAAAACAGGAAAATACTACTACTAGTAACAACTCACTGCACTACAAAACCATCTGATGTAGTCACGGCTATGTTTTATCAAGCAAATATCTGAATGCATTTAAGGTATAGTATGAATGGCTTGCAAAAAAAAAAACACGAAGATACTACTACTAGTAACAACTCACTGCACTACAAAACCATCTGATGTAGCCACGGCTATGTTTTATCAAGAAAATATCTGAATGCATTTAAGGTATAGTATGAATGGCCTGCAAAAAACACGAAAATACTACTACTAGTAACAACTCACTGCACTACAAAACCATCTGATGTAGTCACTGCTATGTTTTATCAAGAAAATATCATACACACCTATGAAAGGCTAAGAAATCCAGCACAGAAAAGTAAAAAAATAGCAACCCACACATCCCAAATCATAGATTTCAGACAACACACACCAACGAAAGACTAAGAAATCTAGCTCTGAAAAGTCCAACTAGCAAACTACACATCCCAAATCATATTTTTCTGACAACACCCACCTATGAAAGGGTAAGAAATCCAGCTCAGAAAAGTCAAAAATAGCAAACCACCCATCCCAAATCGTAGGTTTCAGACAACACATACCTATGAAAGACTAAGAAATCCAACTCCGAAAAGTCAAAAAAAAAAAACATCTGATGTAGTCACGGCTATGTTTTATCAAGAAAATATCTGAATGCATTTAAGGTATAGTATGAATGGCTTGCAAAAAACACGAAAATACTACTACTAGTAACAACTCACTGCACTACAAAACCATCTGATGTAGTCACGGCTATGTTTTATCAAGAAAATATCTGAATGCATTTAAGGTATAGTATGAATGGCTTGCAAAAAACACGAAAATACTACTACTAGTAACAACTCACTGCACTACAAAACCATCTGATGTAGTCACTGCTATGTTTTATCAAGAAAATATCATACACACCTATGAATGGCTAAGAAATCCAGCTCAGAAAAGTAAAAAAATAGCAACCCACACATCCCAAATCATAGATTTCAGACAACACACACCAACGAAAGACTAAGAAATCTAGCTCTGAAAAGTCCAACTAGCAAACTACACATCCCAAATCATAATTTTCTGACAATACACACCTATGAAAGGGTAAGAAATCCAGCTCAGAAAAGTCAAAAATAGCAAACCACCCATCCCAAATCATAGGTTTCAGACAACACATACCTATGAAAGACTAAGAAATCCAACTCCGAAAAGTCAAAAATAGCAACCCATACACCCTAAAACATAAGTTTCAGACAACATTCACCTACGAAAGACGGGAGCCCGGGGAGGGCCTTTGAGGGTCTGAGGGGGATCGGAACCCTTTGGGGTTGGGGCTTCCTTCGGGGTTGGGGTGGGGGGATCGGAGCCCTTTGGGGTTGAGGTAGGGGACCTCACAACACTGTTCAAATGGAACTTGTCTATTATAACGACCACAGAGTTTCACCCTTAAATCCTCTTCTAAAATCATCTTTTAAATCATCTTTTAAAATGTCTCTAACTGTTTCACCGAAATAATTCCCTAAAATAATAATTTGTTCTGAAAAGATATAATAAAGCCTTAAAAAGTATTATAATGGGGAATCAGGAGCCTTTGGGGCACCGGGGGTCCTTTGGGAGCCCGGAGAACCTTTGAGGACCGGGGGCTTCCTTCGGGGTTGGGTTGGGGGGATCGGAGCCCTTTGGGGTTGAGGTAGGGGACCTCACAACACTGTTCAAATGGAACTTGTGTATTATAACGACCACAGAGTTTCACCCTCAAATCCTCTTCTAAAATCATCTTTTAAATCATCTTTTAAAATGTCTCTAACTGTTTCACCGAAATAATTCCCCAAAATAATAATTTGTTCTGAAAAGATATAATAAAGCCTTAAAAGTATTATAATGGGGGCTCAGGAGCCTTTGGGGCGCCGGGGGCCCTTTGGGAGCCCGGAGAACCTTTGAGGACCGGGGGCTTCCTTCGGGGTTGGGGTGGGGGGATCGGAACCCTTTGGGGTTGTGGTAGGAGACCTCACAACACTGATCAAATGGAACTTGTGTATTATAACGACCACAGAGTTTCACCTTCAAATCCTCTTCTAAAATCATCTTTTAAATCATCTTTTAAAATGTCACTATACCCTCCATGTAACTGAACCCTTGTATAACCGAAACCCTGTACAACTGAACCCCCGTGCTACTGAACTCTCGTGCTACTGAACCCTCGTGCAGCTCAACCCAATTTAACTAAACCCCCGTGTAACTGTACCCCCTTTAACTGAACCATCGTGCAACTCAACCCTCCATGCAACCCATGATTTCTCATAGGCCACTGGGCTAATTTGGCTTTTGTGTGTGTCCCCATTGTTTTTGTGTTGGTTCCATTGTAACTGAATCCCCGTGTAACTGAACCCCAAGCAAGTGAACCCCCATGTATCTGAACCCTCGTGCAAGTGAGACCTCTTTAACTGAACCCCTGTATGACAATACTTTTCAAACGTTACTTGTGTATTATACAGACCACATCGGAGAGGTAAAGCGAGGTCAAGTCACAATGTCATTCTATCGTTACTTTTCAATTAAGCTTTTGAATACCTTTTACCAATGTCTCTTGTAGGCGTCAAATCTATTAAGTATCTGAGCATATTCTTTGTATTGTTGATGGAAGCATCCCATTCTTTAATTACCCGTGAGGCATTCTTAACCAACGCAATACCTTTACGCAAATACCTTTTCGCAAAAAAAATTCGCAAATAGAGTTAATTTTACGTCACAATTTTCAACTTAAAATGATTAGTAATTGGATTCAGATATACTACGAACGGACTTTCAGTCCTACATTCACGGGTTTCTGCAAAGTGCTATGGGTTTCATTGAAAAAATACCAGTTTAAAAAAAAAATAAAAAATAAACATGTATCCATGAGTTTGACCTCCAAAAAATGAGTCTCATAATAGAAAACCGGTCTGCCAAGCCATGTAGGGTTCATTGTAATAGGCAAATGGCCCTGGTAACCCAATTACTTGAAAATATACACACATATCCATGCCTCAGGCTTGTGAAAGCGCATGTATATTTTCAAGTAATTGGGGCCTTACTACTTCTAGTACCCTTTTTAAGTAATCAAAATAATGAAGGGAAACTAGGCCCCCTCCCACTCTAATTTATTTTCCAAAAGGCACCCGATGAAAATTTTGAGATAGCTATTTTGTTCAGCATGATCGAAAAATATAATAACTATGTCTTTGAGGATGACTTAATCCCCCACAGTCCCCGGAGGAAGGTCTGCAAGTTATGAACTTTGCCCAATGTTTACATACAGTATTGTTTATTGGGAAATATACAGAAGTTTTCAGGGGGGATTTTTTCTGGTAGTTGGGGCGGGGGTTACGTGGGAGGATCTTTCCATGAAGGAAGTTTTCATGGGGGAAGGGACATTGCTATGAAGGGGTTGCCGGACTTCCCAGCATTATTTAAAAACGATCAGAAATTAAATAATGAAAAAACAATTTCTTCAACTGAATGTAAGGAGCAATATTAAAATTTAAAACGAACAGAAATTATTACGTATATGATTGGGTTCGCCCCCTAGTCATTACCTTGCTCTTTACGCTAATTTTTTTTTGTACTTTCATCAGAGCTATTTATTCTAAGTAACGGCCTTTGTGAATAACGGGTCATTCTTAACGAACTGGAACAAATTTTTAACTTTAGCGTAAAGACCGAGGTATTGACTAGGGGGTTAACCCCCTAATACACGTAAGCAAAATATACGAACATAGAAGTTCGTTACGTAAGTCACAAAATTTCGTTACGTGTCAGAACAAAATTTCGAGAAAGCCATTTAGCCAAAAAAAGTAAAACAAATATGCAAATTTCGTTTTAATTATTCATATACGGCGAGCCAAAATTAAAGCTGCATTAATTCAAAAATATTCATAAATTAAATAAAAAAAAACAAGTTTTTTCTAACTGAAAGTAAGGAACGACATTAAATTTTAAAACGAAAAAAAATTTTCCGTATATGAAAGGGGCTGTCCCCTCCTCAACGCCTTGCTCATTACGCTAAAGTTTGACTCTGTCTCAGAACTTTATTTTTAAAACAATAAAAACTTCAGCGTAAAGAACGAGGCGTTGAGGAGGGGACAGCCCCTTTCATATACGGAATAATTTCTGTTCGTTTCAGGTTTTAATGTCGCTCTTTACTTTCAGTTAAAAAAAAGCTTTTTTTATTTAATAAATACAAGGATTAACTTCTTCAGATGCGTAAATGACCATCAGGCTTCAAAGCTCCAGTCCCCCCCCCACGACTGAAAAAAATACTGCAAATTTAAGCTTTTTGGTGTACTTGTGTTAACTGTATAACGAGTCGGGTTTCCAAATGTTTCGGTTGCTTCTAAATAAAAATGTAAAAGTAATAAGTCTTCAACCAATAGACCTGCAAGCTAGTGTATAATACATCCAAATGTTAATACCTGTTGTCTCGCTTTGGTGTCTTCCTTTCCGTCTCTGAGCCTCTTTTATGAACAAACTGACAATATGAACTTTCCTGAAATCGCCTCTATCTAATAGTATGTTTGCCATCATCATCAGAGATTCTTTGTGAAACGGTTCAATTTTCAAACAGGACTCCAAAAGCCTAACAGCTGCAGCTGTATTCCCACTTTTTCTGAAATAAACAAGACAGCATGATGCTAATAGCTGTTTCACATGATTATTTGAAAAAAACTACGTTTTCTAAAGAGTTAAAGAGGCTGAGTTACAAGGTCGAACCTTAAAACGTACAGGGATTAGGAGGCACAGTTGGGGGGCTGCCGCCCCCCAAACCCCCCGCTTTCGCAGCCTTTAAATAAAAAAAAAAGTTTTTTAAACTGAAAGTAAGGAGCGACATTAAATCTTAAAACGAACAGAAATTATTCCGTATATGAAAGAGGCTGTGCCCTCCTCAACGCCTCGCTCTTTACGCTAAAGTTTGACTTTCTCACAACTCTGTTTTTTAAACAATAAAAACTTTAGCGTAAAGAGCGAGGCGTTGAGGAGGGCACAGCCTCTTTCATATACGGAATAATTTCTGTTCGTTTTAACATTTAATGTTTGGGGGGCGGCAGCCCCCCAACTGTGACTCCTAATCCCTGTACGTTTTAAGGTTCGACCTTGTAACTCAGCCTCTTTAACTCTTTAGAAAACGTAGTTTTTTTCAAATAATTTCTGCACGTTTTTGTACAGTTTATTACTTATTATTGCTTGACTAACTGTTAGCTGATCGTGTCAGGAGTTAAAGTTGGGGGGCTGCCGCCCCCCAAACCCCCCGCTCTTGAAAATTCTTGTGTTAAGGCTTTTAATTCCTGAATACTCAAATCACGTCGTACAGGGTGCCTCCTAATCCCTGTACGTTTTAAGGTTCGAACTTGTGACTCAGCCTCTTTAACAGCCCCCCAACTGTGCCTCCTAATACCTGTACGTTTTAAGGGTCGACCTTGTAACTCAGCCTCTTTAACTCTTTAGAAAACGTAATTTTTTTCAAATAATTAAAAAAAGAAACTGAGTTTCTTTTTTAAAGTTTAAATTCAGTATATAAAAAATTTGCTCTGACAGTGAATCGAACATGGGTTTTCCGCCTGACAGTCTGGAGTATCAACCGCTGGACTAATGGGACACATATATAATTGTTTTTTAGTATATGGAATCTTATTTCGACGTAAGCAAATTCCCACAAAACTTGATGTTTGGTTTTTGGAAAACAGGGAAGGAGTGATCAGATTGAGCTGAAATTTCGAGGATAAGCTCCCAGGCCCCAGGAAAGCTCATCCTCTAAATTTTAGCCCGATCAGAGAACGTTAAAGGGGGGTTGTGGTGGGAAAAAATTAACATGGGCTATTATAGGAAAACGAGGTTTTTCGTAAATGTAAATTCGGTGGATAATTTTTTCGGTCTCAAAATATCAAAAGGCCCTAACAGGTCGAATTCTGCTTCGAATGAGTCCTCATTCACCCGGATCAGTTGAAAACTGTGGCCTGTAGGCGTGGATAAGAAAAAAAAGAAATGATGAATTTTAAGTGGCTATATTTGGTTTTTTGAAAACAGGGAAGGAGTGATCGGATTGAGCTGAAATTTCGAGGATAAGCTCGCGGGCCCTAGGAAAGCTTAACCTCTAAATTTCAGCCCAATCGGACAACGTTAAAGGGGGACTGTTGTGGGAGGGTCGAAACTTCCGGCCCAGTTTACCCCATGAAGATAAAATCGGAAGAGGATGAAATTTTGCAAGTTTCTTAGTTTGAGCTTGGGCTACAAAATGCGATTACCGCCGTCTCTCTGCGACCTCTAGGACCTGAAATCGCTTAACATTGTGGTGGGTCGCCTCTTTATAGAGGCACAAGTGTGCCTCCTTGAAAGTAAGTTACTTAACTTAAGGGCAAAAACTGGTCTTTGATTGGTCACCTAAAAATAATCTTACCAATCAGAATCAAGTTTTATTCTTACAGATCT
>CM051257.1:30441909-30536909 GCA_027921565.1 Artemia sinica
GGTCCAGATAACCAGTACTATATGTTAACATTGGGTAAAGTTCATAACTTTCAGCCCTCCCCCTGGGGGCTTCGAGTGATTAAGTCATCCTAAAAGACATAGTTATAATATTTTCGACCATGCTGAACAAAATGGCTATCTCAAAGTTTTGATCGGGTGACTTTGGGAAAAAAATGAGCGTGGGAGGGGGCCTAGTTGCCCGCCATTTTTTTGGTCACTTAAAAAGGGCACTAGAACTTTTAATTTCCGTTCCAATGAGCCCTCCCACGATATTCTAGGACCACTGGGTCGATATGATCACCCCTGGGGAAAAGAAAAAAAAAAAATAAAAAAAAAATAAATAAACACGCATCCGTGATCTTTCTTCTGGCAAAAAATGGAAAATTCCACATTTTTGTAGATAGGAGTTTGAAACCCCTACAGTAGGGTTCTCTGATACGCTGAATACGATGGTGTGATTTTCATTAAGGTTCTATATTTTTTAGGGGGTCTATCCCCCTTTTTTGAAAATAATCCAAATTTTCTCAGGCGCGTAACTTTTGATAGGTAAGATTAAACTTGATGAAACTTATATACTTGAAATCAGAATTAAAATCCAATTCTTTTGATGTATCTATTGGTATCAAAATTCCGTTTTTTAGAGTTTCGGTTACCATTGAGCCGGGTCGCTCCTTACTTACAGTTCGTTACCACGAACTGTTTGAATGGCACCTTTGTAAATTTTTTTATTATTATTGGACCTTTAACTTTTGCCTTGGCTTGTCTTTTGTCATTATGAAAGACATCGCCGAACCATTGTTTCTTTCAATTGTTAGGGTGGTGGGACAAAAACTTCTTTTTCTTCCAACGATTTATCTAGTCCAGGTTTTTGATTTTAAACGGTATGGAAGGCATTGACGACCACCTTTGTTTTTTTAATTGTTCAGGTGGTCGGACAAAAACTTTTTTTCTTCCAACGATTTATCCAGTCCAGATTTTTATTTTCAAAAGTATGGTAGGTATTGATGGCCTTATACATGTCCAAATCAAAAACCCAATCATCAACGTTATAATTTTCAATTTGTTCGGTTCGTTACACCTCCGCTTATCTTTCGTCATTATGAAATACATATCGCCGAACCATTTTTTTTTAACAAAGGTATGGGGCATGTGGCAGGCTTCTATATAAAGATTTTCACTGTCGGTTGTCTTCTAAACTCAGAGAATCTAAGCCTTTTCTCAGTGTCATGACGTCCAAATGGACCTTAACTTAAAAATGGTGCCTTTGTAAAATTACATGTTTTCTTTTATAGGACCTTTAACTTTTGCCTCGGCTTGTCTTTTGTCATTATGAAAGACATATCGCTGAAGCTTTGTTTCTTTTAATTGTTCAGGTGCTGAGGCAAAAACTTCTTTTTCTTCGAACTATTTATCTAGTCCAGGTTTTTGATTTTACAAGGTATGGAAGGCATTGGCCACCACCTTTGTTTCTTTTAATTGTTCGTGTGGTGGGACAAAAACTTCTTCTTTTGCCTTGGCTTGTATTTTGTCATTATGAAAGACACATCGCCAAACCTTTGTTTCTTTTCATTGTTCAGGCTGTGGGACAAAAACTTCTTTTTCTTCTAACGATTTGTCCAGTCCATATTTTTGATTTTCAAAGGTATGGTAGGTATTTATGACCTTATTCATGTCAAAATCAAAAACCCAATCATCGTCGCTATCATTTTCAATTTGTTTGCATCGTTACACCTCGGCTTATCTTTTGTCATTTTGAAATACAAATCGCCGAACCTTTGTTTTTTTAACAAAGGTATGGTAGGCATTTATGACCTTATCCATGTCAAAATCCCAAACCCAATCATAATTTCTGTCGTTTTCAAATTTGACACGTTTTGATTCTCGCAGTCCAGGTTGATTTTCATTGAGTCACTGCTCTTCATTTTCATTTTGACCCCCTCACTTGTTCGGTGTCGTATATCTTCTTACCACGTATTTCTTGGCTATTCATTTCCATTTTTAAAACACTCTAATTGTCGTTTTCGCATATCTTTGAACCGTCCGTGCCTTTGCTCTTCATTTGATTTTTGACACGTTTTTGGATTTTGATTACTTCAGACTATTTAGCAATGGTCTTTGCTATAGCTGTCCGTATTGGCGTTTTCGCAACTGATGGTCCAGGTTGTTAAATTTCACATTTTATCAAGTTTGGTAGTTAAGGTTCCAAAGAATCATCATTTATACTAGCTGCAACTGCAATTTTTTTTTTTTTTGGGGCCTTCCAATAGACATTATCATAGGCAGCGCAATCGCGCAACCTAAGCAAAGAACGATGTTGGCACAATGTATTATTATTATTATTTTTTCCTTTATACCAGGGACCTTCGTATCGAAGGAGTTGTCGTACAATCTTGGAAAAGGGCTCATTCGATTAAAAATTGGAATTGCTAGAGCCCTTTTTAATTGTCAAAAGTGATCGGAAGGCAACTAACAGCCCTTCCACGCCCACCATTTCCCCAAAATTTTGAGATAGCCATTTTGTTCAGGGTAGTTGATTCCCAGACGGAAATTATTTTTTGAGGAGGACACTCCCCATAGCCCTCAGGACAAGGGTTGTAAGTTATGCCCTGGGGGAATAAGGTTTTTATAGAAAGCTTTGTCGCAAAAACTTCAAAAAGGGCTTATTCGACAGGAAATTCAAAGGGCTTGTGCCCTTTTTAATTGTCGAAAGTAATTAGAGGGAAACTAACCCCCCTCTCATGCCCACCTTTCCCCAAACACAGCCAATCAAAATTTTGAGATAGCCATTTTGTTCAACGTAGTGGAAAGCTTGGGAACTTCGGTCTTCAAAAAGGGCTCATTTCATTGGAAATTGAAATGACTAGTGCCCTTTTTAGTACTCAATAGTGATTGGAAGGTAACTAACACCCCTTAAACGCCCGCCATTTATCCAGACACATCCAATCAGAATTTTGAGATAGCCATTTTGTTCATAGTAGTTGAAAGATCCGGAAATTATATATTTGAGGATGACACTCGCCCCACAGCCCTCAGGGTAAGGGTTGTAAGTTACGCCCAGGGGGAATATAAGGTTTTTATTGAAAGCTTTGTCGTATACACTTGAAAAAGGGCTCATTTGATTGGAAATTCAAAGGGCTAGTGCCCTTTTTAATAGCCAAAAGTAATTGGAGGGCAACTAACCCCCATCTCACGCCGACATTTTCCCCAAACACATCCAATCAAAATTTTTAGATAGCCATTTTGATCAACGTAGTTAAGAGTTTTAGACATTATATCTTTGGGATGATAACCCCCTCACAGCCCTCAGGGCAAGGGTTGTAAGTTATGCCCTTGGGCATATAAGGTTTTTGTATAAAGCGCTGCCGTAAAAACTTCAAAAACATTTTATTGGAAATTGAAAGGGCTACTGCCCTTTTTAATAGTCGGAAGTGATTGGAGGGCAACTAACCCCCCTCTCACGCCCACTATTTCCCCAAACAATTCCAATTAAAATTTTTAGATAGCAATTTGTTCAAGGTAGTTGAAGGTTCTGGAAGTTAGGTCTTTAAGGATGAGAACCCCCTCACAGACCTCAGGGCAAGGGTTGTTAATTTATGCCCTGGGGGCATATAAGCTGTTTAAAGAAAGCTTTGTCGTAGAAACTCAAAAAGGGCTCATTCGATTGGAAACTGAAAAGGCTGATGCTTTTTTAATAGTCGAATGCGATTTAAAGGCTTGTGGATGTCGGTACAATGTTGTTTTTTTTTTAGAACAGGGCACTGCGTATCGAAGGAGTTGTCGTAGGAAATTCCAAATGGGCTCATTCGTTTGAAAATAGAAATTTGCTAATGCCCATTTTAATAGTCGAAACTGATGGGAGGGCAAATAATCCCCCTCCCACGCCCACTCTCCCATTTTCCCATTATGTTTAAATACTAAATGTTGCCTTAAGATTAAATCAAAATGCACTGTGTTAATGCTAATTCCCAATAAGGCATCTCAGCAGTATCCCAGGAACGAGTGAGGGTATTATGTCCAAACTTTCTGCGCTACTTCTTCTCTTAAAATTTAACCAAATCAAAAAAGCGTAAGCGTATCAAAACTATCAAAGAAACAAAACAGATTTTTTTTTCGAATCGTATCAAGTTTTCTATTTCAGGTCAGCTAGAGGAGGTATGAAACTAAATTGAACACTTTTCTTCTTCTCTGAAAAGACTATATCAATATAAAACGAACAGAAATTAATTAATAAAAACTTTTTCCATAAAATAAGTTTTTCAAAAAATAAAAAAAGTAAAGAACTCGATTAAACCAAAAATGAGCAATAATAATATCAAATAATCTACCAAGCGTGAAACTAGCACAAATCATTATCGAAAAATAAAGAAAACCCAAAACGAACAGAAATTTCAATAAATAACAGAGTCAAAGTCAAAACTAGAAGAAATTAAAATGAGCAGGGCTAAAAACCCCTACGCCATCCCAAGGCCAGAACACAGTTTTCACTTTACTGAAAAAATATAAATGAATGTACACTGTCAGTTTAATATACATATACTGATATTTAGTAATCCAAATGTTAATGTTATTTGATTTATTAAAGTTATAAAAGTAAAAAAATTTATATTTTTTCAGTAAAATGCAAACTATGTTCTGGCCTTCGGTGGGGTTTTGAGCCCTACTCATGTTAATTTCTGATCGTTTTGAGTTTTTCTCAGTTATTTATTATAATTTCAGTTCCTTCTGGGTTTCATTTATTTGTCGATGCTGATTTGTGGTAGTTTCACGCTTGGTAGATTATTTGATTTCATTTTTACTCATTTTTGGTTTAATGGAGTTCTTTGTTTTTCTTTGAAAAACTTATTCTGTGGAAAAAGTTTTTTTTAATTAATATTATATGAATAACTGTTGCGTTGGAAACTCAACAATCGTATTTATGCTATGCATGATATTATATAAGAAAATACTTATATGATACTATATATGATGTCATAAGAAATGCTTATATGATGTACTAACATAGTACATGACGTCATTTGCAAAAACCAAAATTAAGGCTCTTAACAGTTTTTCTCAGACTTCTGACTTATCTAGATCGTTTTTTAATGCGAGAATATCCCAAAATACTTATTTTCCCGAAAAAATATGGAGCCGTTTTCGAGAAACAGAATAAATATACACATACACAATTATTACTCACATATAAAGATAGTAGTACCGTGAGGCCGGCGGCTTCGCCGTCGTTCCCCAGCATTTGCAACGCGGCAGGCTTCTCTACATAGATTCTCATTGTCGCTTGTCTTGTAAACGCAGATAATTTGAGCCTTTTCTTGATTTCATGACGTCCAAATGGACCTTAAATTAGAAGTGATGCCTTTGTGAAATTACATTTTATGCTACACAGCAGGCTTCTATATATTGATTCTCACTGGCGCTTGTCTTCTAAACGCAGACAAGTTGAGCCTTTTCTTGATGTCAGGACCTCCAAATAGACCTTAAATTAGAAGTAGTGCCTTGGTAACATTACGTTTTTTAACTGGGCCTTCTACTTTTGTCTCTGCTTGTCTTTTGTCATTAGGAAAGACATATCGCCGAACCTTTGTTTCTTTTAATTGTTCAGGTGGTGGGACAAATACTTCTTCTTTTGCCTCGGCTTCTCTTTTGTCATTATGTAAGAAATATCGCCAAACCTTTGTTTCTTTTCATTGCTCAGGTGGAGGGACAAAAACTTCTTTTCTTCCAACGATTTATCTCTTCCAGTTTTTGATTTTCAAAGGTATGATAGGCATTGATGACCTTATGCATGTCAAAATCAAAAACCTAATAACAAAACCTTGTTATATGTTGAGAACTTACATAAGGTTTTTGAAGTAGCCTACCCCATGACCATTCTGAAGTTCCAGCTGGATAAAACATTGGGTAGGTAAAGGGCTCCATACGATGGTCGGTATTCTTTAAAATGGCAAGATTTTTGCCACGTTGCTTTACAACCACTTCATTTGGTTTAAAACTATGGTCAGCATTAAGATTAAGCACAGCACATACCTCATTACATGCAGGAGGGTTAAACCGTCTATAATCTACACCATCTGGTAAAGTAGAAATGAGATGTATGTTTGGAGGATGTTGCCCCAATGAAGCAGCAAGTTGATATGCATCTTCATCCACTTCTTGCATTTTTTCGTAACCTTTGGCATAGAAGTTTGAATCTCTCAATAATTCTTCCAAGAGATTCATTAGATTACGAGAGATCCCATAATTTAAAGGATGTGCGAGACGTTCCTCAACAGCTTTATTGGGATCTAAGAAGTACATTTGGCCATATGATGGTGGCTCAATTTCACCTTCAGTAGTTTGTGACAGATGTGCCCCTTAATTGATTTTGTGATAAATTTGTTCAGTTACTTTAAAGCTAAATATATTCCGACTATTTATGGTTTGATCATCGCCTATGTTGAATGAAGCTAGAGCAAAACATGCGTTTAAATTTTGAATACGTTTATGAAACTCTTCAGGGTGCAAGTGACGTTCTTTAAAGGCAAAGCAATTCATTTAGAAACTGAGATGGTGACACTGCAATTCGACCATGCAAGCAGCAATCTCCAAACGAATTACCTTTGTTTGCCACCCTTTCCTCTGGAAAATGGAGGGCTCCACAGTGAATAAAAGCGACGTTGAAGGGTTCCAAAGACTTACATGTAAAATTTACTGAGATCATGGCATCTTTGTAAGTATGTACTTGGTTTTGTGCCGTACGTTGTTGGTAACGAAGATTACGAAGTCGCTGTTCTTCTAACTGCGCGTGTCTTTGATCTTCATTTTCATTTTCGACACGCTCTAATTTTCGTTTTTGTTTATATTCAAACCGCGTGTATTATTTCTATTCTTTTTCATTTTTGGTACGCTCTAATTATCGTTATTGCATATCTTCTAACCGCGTATGTCTTTGCTGTTCATTTTCATTTTTGACAAGTTTTTGGATTTTGATTACTTCAGATAATATAGCAATGGTCTTTTCTTCAGCCACCCGTATTGGTGTTGTCGTAACTGATGATCTATGTTGTCGATTTTCACATCTTATCACGGTTGATAGTTTAGGTGTTGGTTCCACAGAATCATCATTTATAGTAACTGCAACTGCAAATTTTCGTTTTTAGTGTCTTCCTTTAGACATTTTGTTGAATAAATAACTGACTACATTTGGAATATCAACTTGACGTAACAAGTCACTTTAAGCAAAATGAAAACCAAACTAATTTCAAATTTTCAGGTATTATTCTGGTTTGAATTAAAAAACTAACATTATTGCTCAGACACCATAAATATTTTTGCAGTTTGCAGTTAAATAAAATTATTTATTTAAAATTGCCAGGAATCATTCTAGTTTTAATTAACTTGTCTAAAAGCTTCTTATAATGGTAAAGCGTCCTTGTAAAAATATCGATTTTATTTTAAATATTTTTTTGTTAATTACAAAAGCACGTATGTGACAAATTCCTGATATGAATAACATGAGCTATAAAATGTGTTATAGAAAAATGCAGTTTTTCGTAAAACATTGATTACATTTTAAAGATTAATGTTTTTATTTACAAAATGTTTTTAACCACATGAATTTCATCTCAAATGAGCCATTAAAAAGTTCTCTACGATGTTCCAGTGCCAAGCTATCTGAGGATAAAGATAGAGGAAAAAAGATGCCGTATACGCAGAATATCGTGGTTGAAGCCACTCTTTTATTTTAAAGCCAATATATTTTCCTTGCTGTTAAAGCCAAGAGACGATAAGTTTTCTATATAGGGAAAAGTTTCCTAAGCTGAAAGATACTGCTGCGACCCGGATATGAATGACATCATATGATATCATGAAGTACATTACGTATGTGACGACATTGTTATTTTCATTATATGACGTGATCATATTATGCCATAAGTGCATTACGTACATGACGTCATTGGAATTTTATTAAATGAAGTCATTTACAAAAACCAAAATTAACACTCTTAACGAATTTTCTCGGACTTCTAACTTATCTAGATCGTTTTTATGGGAGAATATCCCAAGGTAGCAATTTTTCCAAAATACATGGAGCCGTTTTCGAGAACATAAATATATAAATAATTATTGCTCCCTTATAAAGATAGTATATACTATCTTTATATGTGAGTAATAATTTTGTATATATATATTTATTATGTTTCTTGAAAACGGTTCCATATTTTTTCGGGAAGATTAGTATCCTGGGATATTCTCGCATAAAAAAGATCTGGATAGGTCAGAAAACTGAGAAAAAACATTAAGAGGCTTAATTTTGGTTATTGCAAATGACGGCAAATACTATGACAGTACATCATATAAGCATTTCTTATGACATCATATGTGGCATCATATAAGTATTTTCTTATACGATGAAATGCATAGCATAAATAAGATTGTTGAGTTTCCAACGCAACAGTTATTTATATAACATAATGTCTGTTGGAAGGGTCAAAACACGAAAATTTGCAGTTGCAGCTATTATAAATTATGATTCTTTGGAACCAACACCTTAACTATCAAACTTGATAAGACTCTGGACCATCAATTGTGACAACACCAATACGGACAGCTAAAGCAAAGGCCGTTGCGAAATTTTCTGAAGAAATCAAAATCCAAAAACGTGTCAAAAATGAAAATGAAGAGCAAAGACACGGGTGGTTCGAAGATATGCAAAAACGACAATTACAGCGTTTTAACACTGAAAATGAACAGCAAATAAATACGCGGTTAGAAGACATACGACACCAAACAAGTGAGGGAGTCAAAAATGAAAATGAAGAGCGGCGACTTAATGAAAATACACCTTGACAGCGAGAATCAAAACGTGTCAAAATTAATAATGATATCGATGATGATCAGGTTTGGGATTTTGACATGAATGAGGTCATTAATGCCTACCATACCTTTGTTAAAAAAACAAAGGTTCGGTGATATGTATTTCATAATGACGAAAGATAAGCCGAGGTGTAACGAAGCAAACAAATTGAAAATGATAGCGATGATGATTGGGTTTTGGATTTTGACATGGATAAGGGCATCAATACTTACCCTACCTTTGAAAATTAAAAATATGGACTGGATAAAGCTTTGGAAGAAAAAGAAGTTTTGTCCCACAACCTGAACAATTAAAAGAAACAAAGGTTCGTCGATATGTCTTTCATAATAACAAAAGACAAGCCGAGGCAAAAGTTAAAGGTCCAATAAAAAAAAGTGTAATTTTACAAATGCACCACTTCTAATTTAAGGTCCATTTGAACGTCATGACATGAAGAAAAGGGTCAAATTGTCTGAGTCTAGAAGATAAGCGACACTGAGAATCTATATATAGAAGCATGCCTTGTGCCAAATACCTTAGTTAAAACAACAAAGGTTCGGGGATATGTATTTCATAATGACGAAAGATAAGCCGAGGTGTAACGAAGCAAACAAATTGAAAATGATAGCGATGATGACTGGTTATTGGATTGTGACATGGATACGGTAATCGATATATACCAACCTTTGGAAAAATCAAAATATAGACTGGATAAATCGTTGGAAGAAAAAACAAGTTTTCGTCCGATCACCTGACCAATTAACAGAAACAAAGGTGGTTGTCAATGCCTTCCATACCTCAAAAACCTGAAAACAAATCAAAACCTGAACTATATAAATCGTTGGAGGAAAAACATGTCTTTGTACCACCACCTGAACAATTCAAAGAAACAATGGTTCGGCGATTTGTCTTTCATAATTACAAAAGAAAGGCCGAGGCAAAAATTAAACGTCCAATAAAAAAAAGTAATTTTAATTTTAATTTTACTTTTGTAATTTTACAAAGGCACGACTTCTAGTTTAAGGTCGATTTGGACGTCACGACATCAAGAAAAGGCTTACATTGTCTGCGTTTGGGAAACAAGCTATAGTGACAAACAAATAAGCTTTCAAATAGGGAAAAATCCGTTTATCTAGACAGTGAAAAAAAGGAAAAAAGTCCAGATATTTCAGTCACAAATCCAGCGACCGTCTTCAGCAGAAATACTAAATAATAAATTGAAACTAGCATATTTGTACACAACAAAATAAATAACTTTTCAGGTCATTCACCAAATAATGAACTTCCGGATTATTCACTAGATTATTTTCAGAGAGAGTTCATTGACAAAGTACATTCAAAGGCTTGATGTAAATTTCCTTCTTTTATCTTGCCCAAATGTAAACCAAATTTGCAATGAAGGTGACAAAGCCTTCCTTGTCTTCTAATTGCAAGCCAAATGTTGAGTTTATAGCTGTTTACTGGGTTGGTCTCGTTTCCCCATATGTGAGATGTATTTTCGACGTAATAAATTTAATTAGATGTTGTTTTCTTAGACCACTGCCTTTCTATGACGAACAAATAAGCTTTTAAATGGGGATAAATCTGTTTATTTAGACAGTGAAAAAAAGGTACAAAAGTCCATATATATCGATTACATATCCAGCGGCCGTCTTCAGTAAAAATACTAAAATGTAAAATCGAAACTAGCATATTTATGCACTACAAAATAAATAACTTTTCGGCTCATTCACAAAATAATGAACTTCCGGATTATTCACTAGATTATTTTCAGAGAGAGTTCATTGACGAAGTTCAGTCAAAGTCTTGATGTAAATTTCCTTATTTAATCTTGCCCAAATGTAAAACAAATTTGCAATGAAGGTGACAAAGCCTTCCTTGTCTTCTAATTGCAAATCAAATGTTGAGTTTATAGCTGTTTAGTGGGCTGGTCTCATTTCCCCATATGTAGGATGTATTTGTGACGTATCATATTTAATTAGATGTTCTTTTTGTTCGACCACACTGTCTTTCTATGACGAACAAATAACCTCTCAAATGGGGATAAATCCGTTTATTTAGACAGTGAAAAAAGGGTACAAAAGTCCAGATATTTCGATTACATATCCAGCGACCGTCTTCAGTAGAAATACTAAAATAATAAAATTGAAACTAGCATATTTGTACACTACAAAATAAATAACTTTTCGGGTCATTCACAAAATAATGAACTTCCGGATTATTCACTAGATTATTTTCAGAGATAGTTCATTGACAAAGTTCATTCAAAGTCTTGATGTAAATTTTCTTATTTAATCTTGCCCAAATGTAGAACAAATTTCCAATGAAGGTGGCAAAGCCTTCCGTGTCTTCTAATTGCAAATCAAATGTTGAGTTGAAGCTGTTTAGTGGGTTGGTCTCACTTCCCCATATGTAGGATGTGTTTGTGACGTAACACCTTTAATTAGATGTTGTTTTCCTAGACCACACTTCCATCCATACATATATATATATATATATATATAGTAACCTAGAGTAACCGTACCGGCGGCTTCGCCGCTGGACCCCAGCACTCAACACTCGGCAGGCTTCTATATATAGATTCTCACTCGGAGAGAATCTATATATGGAAGCCTGCCGAGTGCCGAGTGCTGGGGTCCAGCGGCGAAGCCGCCGGTCTCCCGGTACTATATATATATATATATGTATGGATGGAAGTTTCCCGGGTTGAACTTTCCAGTGGAAATTCTTACGTGGCGAGAGAAAATCAAAATGATGGGATTATCACCAGGGAAATTTCTACACGGGGAAACTTTCTGCGGGAGAAACTTTCCATTGGGTTTGGGGCGGGGGTGTAGGAAATATTTTCCCCATAGGGTATTCCACGATGTCCTTAAAAAGGATTAGAAATTAAATAAAAACAGGTCTTTCTTCAAATGAAAGTATGCTAAGGAGTATTTTTCAGGTGGAATCGGGAGCAAGAAATTTTCCGGGGGCAATTTGCAGCGAGAATGAAATTTTCCAGGGGTAATTTTATGCTGGAACAATTTGACATGAGAGGAAATTTTTATGGGGGAGCTTTAAGTTCCACAGAGGGGTTAATTTCCTGTTTTTTTTTTTTAAATCAGAAATTAAATTAAAAAAGAAACAAGTTTTCCTACTGAAAGTAGGGGGCAGCATTAAAACTGAAAATGAACAGTAATTATTCCGTATGTGAAATGAGAGGCCCCCTCCCCAATACCCCGCTCTTTACGTTAAAGTCTGACCTTTTGTCTCAATTTTCTAAGAACGGTTCCTGAAACACAAGGGCCATGTAATTGGAAACAGAACCTTTTTTAAAGTTCTCAAGAAACTTTAACGTGAAGAAATGGTAATTGAGAAGGGGGAAGTCCACCTTCTATACGAAATAATTTCTGTCTGTTTTAAGTTTCATATTGATCCTTACTTTCAGTAGAAAATACTTGTTTTTTTTTTGTTTTTTTTTAATAGAAATGAAAACGAACCTTTCGCGGAATTTCACTTAATTTTAGTAACAAAAGTTTTTTTTTACAGAATCACTAATTTTGATTTCACACCTTTCTTATCTCCACGAGAATCAACCAGAGAAATAAACTTAAAACATCTCCAGAAGACGATTTTACATTAGCAATAGTAATATAAAGCCTTTAGACATTAACCATCCAATTCGTATTCAGCGACAATTCCGCTCTCTCGTTCTGAATAAACCCGACTGGAATATTACAGAAAGATATCCGATTATTAGTAACATCTCCGAAAGCTTGGTCAATAATTATGGAAATTTCTCTCAAAATAGGCAAGAAGTAAGAATATCATCCATGAAATTATGTGAAATAGAGAGTGAAATTGGTTGGAATGGAAACTCAGAGCCATAATAACGTCATGTATCAATATATAATATTTCCTGATAATCTTGTGTCGAAGGTAGACTATAGAATAGTTGGAAATTTGCTGTTTATCAGAAAATGTTTATCTAGTCCTTCTCGTTTTATTGCTTATTTCCAGCTATTTCTCAATCTGCATGTTTGGGAGTCAAATGAAACAAAATGACAGGAAACATAGAAGTAGAACTTTCATCTTTAATTCCTCAACAATTACAAAATATCAAATACATAATGCAGTAGGTAAATATTTTTGATTAAGACCCAGAAATGTAAGCATGTTTCGCTGCAAACGCTTTACATCAGTACAAGGTGCAATTGAGGCTTATGATTGTATTTACTATTTTGGAATTCTAGATTGAGATTTAATTTCAGTGTTAGAAAACCAACAACGCAAAATTTAGCTTCTGTATCTGTACTTGCTCTGCTTGTTATTTTGGGGACCGTAAGGCGATTCAAGAAGGCCAAGAAGTGAGTTTCCAAATAGTTTATGGTAGCAAACTACAAATAACGAGTCACCTTGACAATAGTAGCCAAAATTCTAGAAAAAGGAGTCTTGACTACAATAGCTGCGTTTTTTTTCGAAGTTCCGTGTTTCATGGTTCATGTTCCAAGTTTCATGTTCTAGCCCAAAAACGCAGTTTTTGTCGCTTTCGTGTTCTCTGTCCATGTTCCTGGTTGAACGTCTAAAAACGCATTTTAGGAAAAGTGGCAAAATATTCAAAACTGTGGAAACATGTGGAAAAATTCTGAGCTTTTTACTTGCCTGTTTTCTTGTACACATATGTTTCACCTTGGCCTCTATTTCAAAAACGCATATTCAGCAGGATCTATGTCCATTTTCTTCCCTTCCATCTTATCCTTTCTTTTGTCATCTACAGATAACTTTTTTCTATCTGGATAGGGACCAATCGAACACGGAACACGCACAAAGAGCAAGTTCCAAGTTTGAGGAAACAGACAGTCGAACAGGCAACATGATGTTTCGTGTTTCGCAAAAAAACGAAGTTTTGTTAAAACATGCTGTTACGTGTTTTGTCGAAAACGCAAAAATGGCAAAACACGATTAAACCACGGAACCAACCACGCAAAAAAAACGCCACTAATATATGCATAAAAGCATAGTTTTTATGGTGACTCCGAACGTTCGAGTATATCATACATTAAGTTTTAATTTACCCACCAAAATTAATTAGCGTAAGATAAATTGAATAATCTTGGGCAAAGGAATAGCCCAAATTTCCTAATAGTGAATATCTTAGTGGGTGTTATCATCCCATCAAGTTCAGCATATAATATATCCAAAATTAGAATTGCGCCAAAATGCAAAACAGTGGCTTATTCATCCCTAAATTAATTTCCGTTCAATTCAGAATATATGGTTATTATATATAATTATTGTTCAGCTTCATTTGACTAAGCTAATTAATCTTATGCTTCACAGTGTGTAGTTGCGCAGCAAGTCTTCAAGGGGATTTGTGGATCTCTCTCTGAGTGGAGGAAGGGGCCTACAGCATCAATCACCACATATATAAACCCCAGTTGTCTAACCTTTAAAGACAATTCTTCAGATAAATACGGAAGGAGGAGAGAACGCCCTAATCAATCTTAATTTTGAGGAATATTTTCGCAGGCGATGCGAAGTGACAGTCCCCCATTTATTGCAGATGTTACATTCATATGCCCGCATGCCCTAAAAGGGACAAGACAGGGAGATCTCCAGAGGACAATATTTCTCCGATAATTTCCCTGGAAAAGATTTAAATTATAACTTAAATTTTAGAAATTTCTACCATTATCCTGGACATCATAGGCAGCGCGCTAGCGCTGCCTAAGTAAAGAACGATGTGGGTACGATGTGTTTTTTTTTTCCACACCCGGGCACTTCGTATCGAAGGAGTTGTCGTAGAAACTTCGAAAAGGGCTCATTCGATTGGAAATTGGAGTGGCTAGTGTCCTTTTTAATAGTCAAAAGTGAATGGAGGGCAACTAGCCCCGCCCCCACGCCCATCATTCCCCCAAACACATCCAATCAAAATTTTTGAGATAGTCATTTTGTTCAGCGTAGTTGATTTTCAGGTAGAAAATATGTTTTTGAGGAGGACAGACCCCCAAAACCTTCGGGGCAAGGGTTTTAAGTTATGCCCCGAGGGCATATAAGAACGATGTTGGCAAAATGTACTATTTATCATTTTTTTTTTTAGAGTAGGGTACTTTATATGGAAGGGGTCATCGTAGAAACTTCAAAAGGGGCTCATTCGATTGGAAATTGAGAGTTCTAGTGCCCTTTTTAATAGTCGAAAGTGATCGGAGGGCAACTAGCCCAACCCAACACCCCCCCCCAACACCCATCATTCCCTCAAACACATCCAATCAAAATTTTGAGATAGTCATTTTGTTCAGTGTAGCTGATTTCCAGATAGAAAATTTTTTTTGAGGAGGACACTCCCCCACAACCCTCAGGGCAAGGGTTTTAAGTTATGCCCTAGGGGCATATAAGGTTTTTTTTATAGAAAGCGTTGTCTTAGAACCTTCAAAACAGGCTCATTCGATTGAAAATTCAAAGGGCTAGTGTCCTTTTTAATAGTCGAAAGTGATTGGAGGGCAACTAACCCCCCCACGCCCATCATTCCCCCAAACACATCCAAAAAAAATTTTGAGAGAGCCATTTTGTTCTGCGTAGTTGATTTCCTGATAAAAAATATATTTTTGAGGAGGACACTCCCCCACAACCCTCAGGGAAGGGTTTAAAGTTATGCCCCGGGGGTATATAAGGTTTTTATAGAAGGCGTTTTCGTAGAAACTTCAAAAGGGGCTCATTTGATTGGAAATTTAAAAGGCTAGTGCCCCTTTTGATAGCTAAAAGTGATTGGAGGGCAAGTAGCCCCCCCGCACACCCATCTTTCCCCCAAACACATCCAATCCAAATTTTCAGATTGCCATTTTATTCAACATGGTTGAAAGTTTTGGAAATTAGGTCTTTAAGGATGACAAACCCTCCCCCACAGCCCTCAGGGCAAGGGTTGTAAGTTATACCCTGGGGGCATATAAAGTTTTTATTGAAAGCGTTTTCGTAGAACCTTCAAAAGGGCTCATTCAATTGGAAATTGAAGGGCTAGTACCTTTTTTAATAGTTGAAAGTGATTGGATAGCGACTAACGCCCATCTCATGCCAACCATTTTCCCAAACGCATCGAATTAAAATTTTGAGATATCCATTTTGTTCAACTTAGTTGATTTCCAGATAGAAAATATGTTTTTGAGGAGGAAACTCCCCCACAAACCTCGGGGCAAGTGTTTTAAGTTAAGCCCTGAGGGGATATAAGAACGATGTTGGCAAAATGTATTATTTAATATTTTTTTTCCCTTTAGAGCAGGGCACTTCGTATCGAAGAAGTTATCGTAGAAACTTCAAAAAAGGCTTATTCGATTGGAAATTCAAAGGGCTAGTGCCCTTTGTAATAGTCAAAAGTGATTGGAGGGCAACTAACCCCCCTCTTACGCCCACCTTTTCCCCAAACACATCCAATAAAAATTTTGAGATAGCCATTTTATTCAACGTAGTTTTAAGTTCTGTAAATTAGGTTTTTGAGGATGACAACCCCCTCAGAGCCCTCAGGCCAAGGGTTGTAAGTTATGCCCTGGGGGCATATAAGGTTTTTATAGAACGCGTTGTCGTAGAAACTTCAAAAAGGGCTCATTCGATTAGAAATTGAAATGGCTAGTGCCGTTTTTAATTGTCGAAAGTAATTGGAAGGCAGCTAACACCCCTTCCACGCCCACCATTTCCCCAAACACATTCAATAAAAATTTTGAGATAGCCATTTCGTTCCACGCAGACTAAAGTTTAGGAGATTATACCTTTGAACAGGACACTCCCCCTAAAGTCTTCAGGGCAAGGGTTAAAAATTATGCCCTGGGAGCATACAAGTTTTTATTGAAATCTTTTTCGTAGAAACTTGAAAAAGGGCTCATTCGACTGGAAATTCAAAGGTCTAGTGCCTTTTTTGATAGTCGAAAGTGATTTGGGGGCAACTAAACCCCCTCCCTCGCCCACCTTTTCCCCAAACACATCCAATCCAAAGTTTTAGATAGCCATATTGTTTAAGCGTTGTTGATTTCCAGATAGAAATTATTTTTTTGAGGAGGACACTCCTCCACAGCCCTCAGGGCAAGGGTTGTGAGTTACGCCCTGGGGGCAGTTAAGGTTTTTATAGAACGCGTTGTCGTAGAAACTTCAAAAAGGGCTCATTCGATTGGAAATTGAAATGGCTAGTGCCCTTTTTAATAGTCGAAAGTGATTGGAAGGCAACTAACACCCCTTCCACGCCCACCATTTCCCGAAACACATCAAATCAAAATTTTGAGAAAGCCATTTTGTTCCACGCAGTTTAAAGTTCAGGAAATTATATCTTTGAGCAGGACACTCCCCCAACAGTCTTCAGGGCAACGGTTATAAGTTATGCCCTGGGGACATTTAAGGTTTTTATTGAAATCTTTGTCGTAGAAACTTGAAAAAGGGCCCATTCGATTGGAAATTCAAAGGGCTAGTGCCCTTTTTTAATAGTCGAAAGTGATTTGAGGGCAACTAACCCCCCTCTCAAGCCCACCTTTTCCTCAAACACATCTAATCAAAATTTTTAGATACCCATTTTATTCAACGTAGTTGAAAGTTTTTGAAATTAGGTCTTTAAGGATGACAACCTATCCCCCCCACACAACCCTCAGGGCAAGGGTTGTAAGTTATGCCCTGGAAGCATGAAGGCTTCTTATAGAAAGCGATGTTGTAAAAACATCAAAAACGGCTCATTAAATTGAAAATTGAAAGGGCTAGTGCCTTTTTAATAGTTGAAAGTGATTGAAGGGCAACTAACCCCCCTCTCAAGCCCACCATTTCCCAAAACACATCCAATCAAAATTTTGAGATATCCATTTTGATCAACGTAGTCGAAAGTTCTGGAAATTAGGTCTTTTAGGATGATATCCCCCTAAGAGCCCTCAGTGCAAGGGTTGTAAGTTATGCCATGGGGGCATATAAGGTTTATGTAGAAATTTGTTGTAAAAATTTCAAAGAAGGCTCATTTGTTTGGAAATTGAAATGGCCCTTTTTAATAGTCGAAAGTGATGGAGAGCAATTGACCCCCCCCCTCACGCCTACCATTTCCCAAATTACATTCAATCAAAGTTTAGAGATAGCCATTTTGTTCAACGTAGTTGAAAGTTCTGCAAATTATGTATTTAAGGATGACAAACCCCCCAGAATCCCAGGGCAAAGGTTGTAAGTTAAGATTAAATCAAAATGCACTGTGTTAATGCTAATTCTTAATAAGGCATCTCAACAGTATCCCAAGAACGACTGAGGGTATTATATTCAAACTTTTGGGGTTACTTCTACTCTTAAAACTTAACCAAATGAATATAGCGTAAGTGTATGCAAGCATACAAAGAAAGTAAACAGATTTTTTTTTTGCGAATGGTATCCAGTTTACTATTTCAGGTCAACTAGAGGAGGCATGAAACTAAATTAAACACTGCTATTTGTGTCCAGATTTTTAAAAGGGTGCATGTTGTTAAAAATTGCTGAAAAATTTTCTTCAGCACACAAATAGCAGGCCAAACTATAAAGTCTTAAAAAAAGAAAAGGTTTAAACTATTATTTTCTTTTTCCCTGAAAAGACTATGTCAATATAAAACGAACAGAAATTAATTACAAAAAAAAACTTTTTTACAAATAAGTTTTACAAAGAAAAGTAAAGAACTCCATTAAACCAAAAATGAGCAAAAATAAAATCAAATAGTCTACCAAGCGTGAAACTACCACAAATCAGCATCGATAAATAAATGAAACCCAAAACGAACAGAAATTACAATAAATAACAGAATCAAACTCAAAACAAGCAAAAATTAACATGAGTAGGGCTCAAAACCCCTATGCCTTCCCAAGGCCAGGACGTAATTTGCACTTTACTGAAAAAAATACAAATGGAATATGCATTGTTAGTCTAATATACATATACTGATATTTGTTAATCAAAATATTAATATTATTTGATTTATAAAAGTTATAAAAGTAAAAACATTTATATTTTTTTCAGTAAAGTGCAAGTTGTATTCTGACCTTGGGAAGGCATAGGGGCTTTGAGCCCTACTCATGTTAATTTCTACTCGTTTTGAGTTTGACTCGGTTATTTATTGTAATTTATGTTCGTTTTGGGTTTCAAATTCCTCGAAAGTTTCACTTTCACACCTTTAGGCATAGTTGTAGTAGTAGTCACAGTAGTAGTATTGATATTAATAGTACTAGCATTGAATAGTGGTATTGCTACTAGCAGCAGTAGCATTAACATATTGCCTTTTAGTCAGTAGAACATCCCTCTTATCAAGTCCCGGAAGTTGCAACTTAATACAATTAGCCATTCCTATGACATTGCTCATATGTCCTTTTAACAATCTGAATGTTCATATACTTCTTGAAATTTCAGTGTCAATTCTCTTAGCCTTACAAGTAGTTACAAGAAAAGTAGTAGTAGTAGTAAATATAGCAGTAACAGTAGTATTAGCAGTAGTGTGGTCAAATTGCCTTTTAGTGAGATTAATTAAAAAAAAACTTTTTCCACAAAATAAGTTTTTCAAAAAAAGTGAAGAACTCCATTAAACAAAAAATGAACAAAAATAGAATCAAATAATCTATCAAACATACAACTACCACAAATCAGTATCAATAAATAAATAAACCCAAAACAAACAGAAATTAAAACAAATAACAGAGTCAAACTCAAAACGAGCAGAAATTAATATGAGTATGTTTCTAAAACCCAATGCTATCTAAAAGCCAAAATATAATTTGTACTTCAATGAAAAAAATTCAAATGAATTTACTGAAAAAAAGTACTTTGTCAGTTTAATATACATATGCCGATATTTTATTGCTTAAAATCTTAATTAATTTTTTGATTTCTTAAAGTTATTAAAATGAAAACATTTAAAAGAATTTTTTCAGTAAAGTACAAATTATATTCTGGCTTTTAGAAAGGATAGGGGTTTGTAGCCCTACTCATACTAATTGCTGCTCGTTTTGAGTTTGACTCTATTATTTATTTTAATTTCTGCTTGCTTTGGGTTTCATTTGTCTATTGATACTAATTTGTGGTATTTGTATGCTTGGTAGATTATTTGCTGCTATTTTTATTCATTTTTAGTTTAATGGAGTTCATAATTTTTTTTTGAAAAACTTTTATTATGGAAAAAGTTTTTTTAATTAGTTTCTGCTCGTTTTATATTGACATAGTCTTTTTCAGGGGGAAAGACAATCCTTGCCCCTAATCTCTGGGATTTGTTTCAACCCCAAAAGACTTGTTATATGATATTTAGACTATTTTGAATAGAAGGGCTATCACAAAATTTCTATTAGGTACATTTCGGGACAATACAACGTGTCTGTGAGGGTGGGGGTAGCTACCCTACGATCACTTTGACTATTAAAAAGAGCACTAGAAAGTCTGATTGCCAATCCAATGAGCCCTTTTCGAAGTTTATATGACCACGCTTTCTATAAGAACCTTATATTTCCCCAGGGCATAAGTTACAACCCTTGCCCTGAAGGCTGGGGGGATTTGTTATTATCGAAGACACAATTTCCAGACCTTTCAAATACGTTGAACAAAATCGCTATATTAAATTTTGATTGGAAGTGCCTGGGGAAATGATGGGCGTCGGGGGGGGGGGCATTTTCCCTCTGGTCACTTTCGACTAATAGATTAGGCACTAGTCCTTTCAATCTCGGGGAAATGATTGGTGGGGTGGAGGGGGTGATTCTCCCTCCGATTACTGTCGACTATTAAAAAGGGCAATAGTACTCTGAATTTCCGATCAAGTGAGCCCTTTTTAAAGTTTTGCGACAAAGATTTCTATAAAAACCTTATATACCCCCAGGGCATAATTTACAACCTTAGCCCTGAGGCCTGTGCGGGGGGGGGGGTTGTCATACTCAAGGATGTTATTTCCAGACCCTTCAACTACGTTCAACGAAATGGCTATATTAAATGTTGATCGGAAGTGTTTGGGGAAATGATGGGCGTGGGGGGGGGGGGGGGAATTCGCCCTTCGAACACTTTTGACTATTAATAAGGGTACTAGCCCTCTCAATTCCCAATGGAATGATCCCTTTTTGAAGTTTCAACGACAACGCTGTCTATAAAAATCTTATATGCCCCCAGAGCATAACTTACAACTTTTACCCTCGGGGTTGTGGGGGGGTTTGTCATCCTCATTACATAATTTCCGGACCTTTCAATTACGTTGAACAAAACTGCTATCTCAAAAATTTTGATTGAATGTGTTCGGGGAAATGGCTGGGCGTGTGAGGGGGGGGGGGGTAGTTGCCCTTCAATCACTTTCGACTTTTAAAAAGGGCACTAGCCCTTTCAATTTCGAATCAAATGAGTCCTTTTTGCAGTTTCTACAACAAAGCTCTATATAAAAACCTTATATGCCTCAAGGTATAATTAACAACTCTTACCCTGAGGTAAGGTTGAGGTAAGTCTGAGTTTCAGAAACTCATATCCCAGGGGTAGGAAGCATGAAATTAAGCGATATAGAATTTGTTTACTCAGGCAGGAAGGATTGGGTACATAGACAGGGAGTAGGGCTCATGATGAATAAAGAAGCTGTTAAGTCTTGTTTAGGCTGGGAAGTTATTAATCATAGAATACTAATTGCTCATTTTATGACTAAAAAGCTAAGGGTACCAGTTATAATAGTATATGTTCCTGTAGAACCGGCTGACGGAGATACTAATGACTCAGATAAATTTTACTTACAGTTACAGGAGCAAATAGACAGGATCCCAGGTAGAAATATGATGTTTTTACAAGGAGATTTTAACACCCAGGTCGGTAGAAATAGGGATAGATTGTATCCTAGCCTAGGTAAATTGGGTGTAGAAAAGAAAACAGTAATGGATACAGACTTTTCCAATTTTGTAGGTGTGACAATCTAGTATTTGGTCACGGTGTTTGGTCATAAAATGGCTCATAAGTTAACATGGTATTCACGTGATGGTAAGACAGCAAACCTTATTAATTATGTTATAGTAAACTGAAGACTGGCAGGATCAATACTAGATACTAGGGTATATAGGAATTCTGTTATTGATGTTAAAAGTAAAGATCACCATCTAGTAGTGTCAAGGATTAACTTAAAGCGGAAATTTCGCAAGGGTAACTCCCGTGAAGTTATGATGTTGGTAGACTCCAGGATGAGAATTTGAGTGAAACTTTCCAGGAACAGTTAAATACTAAATTTGAGAGTTGAAAATTTGATAATGTAGAAGATGGTTGGAATAATTTTAGAAAAATAACTTGTGAAGTTGCTGAAGATTTCTTAGGGAAAAAAGCTAAGACTGCAGCTAAGAATATTAGTGAAAAAGCTTTATGTTATGTGACTTATACAAAAATTATCCTGGTGATAGATCATATGAACACAAAAGAAATGTAAAAAAAAGTGGAGAAAGCATTAAAATATGAACTAAGGAGGCGTGAAGTGGAGGCCATGAATAAAATTGCCGAGGATCTGGAAGATGCAGTTAGACGGCATAATAGTAAAATATTGTACTTGCATGTTAATAAATTGAAAGGGAGTTGTCAATCCGGAGTTAGCCCAGCTAAAGATAGGAAGGTAGCCATAATTAGCGATAAGGAAAGAATTAAAGAGAGATGGGCAGAACATTTTGAGAATTTTCTAACCCGAGATAGAGTTGCAGGAAAAGATATAGAGAAAATGAAAAAGCTTGTGATACCTTGGATGTGAAGGAAGATTTGTTTTGTGAGGAAGAATTAGCGACAGTACTAAAAGGATTAAAAAATAATAAGGCTCCAGGTGCTCATAGGGTGGTAAATGAGTTTCTTAAATATGGTGGCTCTGAGGTTAGAAATAAGTTACTGATGGTATAAATATGAGTTTTGAAAAAGGGGAAGTACCTAACGATCTTAGGAAAACCTTAATTAAGCCACTTTATAAGAAAGGTGATAAAAATGTGTGTGGTAATTATCGAGCCATTAGTCTGGTCTCTGTAGGTAGCAAATTACTTAGTAATATGATACTTTTTAGACTGAGAGATGCCGTACACAAAGTTTTAAGAGAAGTACAGTGCGGTTTTAGAAAAGGTAGAGGATGCGTCGACCAAATTTTCACTCTTAGGTGAATAATTGAGAAGTGCCTGAGTTGTCAAAAACCTTTGGTCCTCAGTTTTATAGATTATGAGCAAGCGTTTGATTCTGCTGATAGAAGAGCTTTAGTAAAGGTTTTATCCTTGCATGGTATACCAGACAAATACACTAAAGTGATTAGTTCTAGGTATGAGAATAACACTCCTGCGGTTAAGGTAGGAAATGAGGTTAGCTGCTGGTTTTATATTAAATCAGGAGTTAAGCAGGGATGTGTTCTATCCCTTTTTATATGGATTATTTAGATTAAGGAGCACAGGAAAGGCAATGGGAGACAACGGAATCAAATGGAGAGGAAAAAGTCTCATAGACTTAGATTATGCTGATGATTTAAGCAGCCTAGAGGAAAGTGTGAGCAAAATGAATGAACTTTTAGAGGTTTTGCGAGTTTAGGATGCTAGAATAAGGTTTGAAAATTAATGTTTAGAACACTAAGTCACTAAGGCTAGGAATAAGTAAAGATGAAAAGGTGGCGTTGGGTACTGAAAAGATTGATCAGGTGGGTAGCTTCAATTACCTTAGTAGTATTATTAGTAAAGATGGTGGGACCAGTGAAGATGTTAAAAGTAGAATAGCCAAGGCTCAGGGTGTTTTTTCACAGTTAAAAAAAGTTTGGAAGAAGAGCAAGATAAGTCTGCAAACCAATATAAGAATATTAGAAGCTACAGTGATGATAGTAGTCAAATATGGCTCTGAAGCATGGGCACTCCGAAAACCGGATGAATATTTGCTAGATGCTTTCCAGAGAAATTGCTTAAGGATTCTTCTGGGTACCCGGCTGACTTACCTTATTTCAAACATTAGGCTGTACGAAAAATGTTGTTCAATACCGATCTCTAGGGCTATAATGAAAGAAAGGTTTAGATGGCTAGGACACGTTGTGCGGATGAAGGATGACAGATTGCCGAAGTGTGTTCTTTTCGACCAACCGTCTAAGGCTAAACGGAAAGCAAGTTGTCTCCGTCTGGGGTGGAAGGATGTCATAAAGAAAGGTTTAAAGGAAATGGGAACTTCGTGGGAGGTTGTAAAAAGGGAGGCTTTGAATAGATTGGGGTGGAGGAGGAGCTTGCGTAGCTGTTTTAGCCTCAGGCGGCTTGGTGGTGCGGTGAGTTGTTAGTTGTAGTAGTGGTAGTACTTACCCTGAGGGCATTGAGGGGGGGGGTGTCATCCTCAAAAACCTAATTTCCAGAACTTTTAACTACGTTAAACAAAATGGCTATCTCAAAATTTTGATTGGATGTGTTTGAGGAAATGGTGAACGTGAGAGGGGGGTTAGTTGCCATCCCAAGACTTTCAACTTTTTAAAAAGGGCACTAGCCCTTTTAATTTCCAATTGAATGAGCCATTTTTGAAGTTTCTACAGCAACACTATCTATAAAACCTTATATGCCCCCAGGGCATAGCTTACAACCCTTGCTCTTAGGGGTGTGGGTGGTTTGTCATTCTAAAAGACACAATTTCCAGAACTTTCATCTACGTTGAACAAAATGGCTATCTCAAAATTTTGATTGGATGTGTTTGCATGAGAGGGGGGTTAGTTGCCCTCTAATCACTTTTGGCTATTAAAAGGGGCACTAGCCTTTTCAAATTTCCAATCGGATTAGGGTGTATTAGGTATTAGGAATTAGGAATTAGTTTCTACGACAACATGTTCTATAAAAACTTGTATGCCCCCACGGCATAACTTAAAACCCTTGCCCTGAGGGTTGTGAGGGGGTCGTCATCCTCAAAGACCTAATTTCCGGAACTTTCAACTACGTTGAACAAAATGGTTATTTCAAAAGTTTGATTGGATGTGTTTGGGGAAATGGTGGGCCTGAGATGGGGTTTAGTTGCCCTCCAATCACTTTTGACTATTAAAATGGGCACTAGCCCTTTCAATTTCCAATCGAATGAGCCCTTTTTGAAGTTTCTACGACAACACAATCTATAAAAACCTTATATGCCCCCAGAGCATAACTTACAACCCTTGTCCTGAAGAATTTGGGGGTTGGTCATCCCCAAAGACATTATTTCCAAAACTTTCAACTACGTTTAACAAAATAGCCATCTCAAAATTTTGATTGGTAGTGTTTGGGGAAATGGTGGGCATGAGAGGGGGGTCAGGTGCTCTCCAATCACTTTTGACTATTAAAAAGGGCACTAGCCCTTTCATTTTCCAATCAAATGAGCTCTTTTTGAAGTTTCTACGACAAAACTTTCTATAAGAACCTTATATGCCCCAAGGCCATAACTTACAACCTTTATCCTGAGGGCTTTGAGGGGGTTATCATCCTCAAAGACCTAATTTCCAGAACCTTCAACTATGTTGAACAAAATGTCTATCTAAAACTTTTGATTGGATGTGTTTGGGGAAATGTTGGACGTGAGAGGTGGGTTAGCTTCTCTCCAATCACTTTTGACTATTAAAAAGGGCACTAGCCCTTTCATTTTCCAATCAAATGAGCTCTTTTTGAAGTTTCTACGACAAGACTTTCTATAGCCCCCAGGGCATAACTTACAACCCTTGCCCTGAGGGCTGTGAAGGGTTGTCATCCTCAAAGACCTAATTTCCAGAACTTTCAAGTACCTTGAACAAAATGTCCATCTCAAAATTTTAATTGGATTTGTTTGGGGAAATGGTTGGCGTGAGAGAGGGGCTAATTGCCTTCCAATTGCTTTCGACTATTAAAAAGAGCACTAGCCCTTTGAATTTCCAATCGAATGGGTCCTTTTTGAAGTTTCTACGACAACGCTTTCAATAAAAACCTTACATGCCCCCAGGACATAATTTACAGCCCTTGCCCTGAAGGCTGTGAGAGGAGTTTCCTTCTCAAAGATATAATTTCCAAAATTGCTATCAAAAAATTTTAATTGGATGTGTTTGGGGAAATGATGGGCGTGGAAAGGGTGCTAGTTGCTTTCCAATCACTTTTGGCTATTAAAAAGGGCACTATCCCTTCCAGTTTCCGATCGAATGAGCCCTTTTCGAAGTTTCTACGACAACACCTTCGATGTGGAATGCCCTAGTCTAAAACCAACCAAAAAAAAAAAAAAAATAAAATAATAATACATTGTGCAATATTGTTCTTTACTTAGACAGCGCTAATGCGCTGCCTATGATTATCTTCCCTTTAAGCAATCTCTGAAAGTTCCTACTTAATACCCAAAACAATTCTTAAGATATACTATTTTGACAATGTGCATGCATATAGCGTCTTTTGACTTGTTTAAAGTTTTCCCTCAATACTATAAATGGAGTAGTGTGATAGTGGTAATGGCAGTACTTGTAGTAGTATTGGTTGCATGCAAATGTTGCCTTTTTGATTATCTGCCTTATCATTCCCTGAATTTTCTAAATTAGTATACTCAGTTATTCCTGTGTTACGGACTTGTTTCTAATTTAGTTCAACACTACTCCCCTCAAATTCTCTGAAAGACTCACCTAAATGCCCTTCATCTTCTTGGAAAGTAAAGTTCAACATGTATACCTTTCTTAATAACATATACTATGTGTAAACGATAAATGAACTGCCTAACTTAAAGCCCTGGTCCTAAGGACCGTGGGAAAGTTGACATCACCAAAGACAAAATAATTGAGTTTTCAACAATGCTGAACAAAATAGCTCGCTTACAATTTCGGTCGGATATATTTTGGGGAACGATAGGCTTCGGGTGGAAGCGGGGCTGATTCTCCTCTTTAATTTTTTTTTCTTTTGTTTTTTTTTTGTCCATTGAAAAAGGCACTAGCCCTCACAGTTTCCAATCGAATGAGCTCTTTTTGAAGTTTCTACGACAACTCCTTCTACACGACGTGCCCTGGTCTAAAAAAAAAAAAAAAAAAAAAAAAAAAAAAAAAAAAAAAAAAAAAAAAAAAAAAAAATGATAAATAAACAATTGATACATTGTGCACACGTCGCTTTTTACTTAGGCAGCGCTAAATAAAAGTTTGAATAGGGATAAAATCCTTTTAATAGACAGTGATGATGATAATAGTGATAAAAAATTCACAAAAAGTACCAGATATTTCGGTAACATATGCAGTGACCGTCATCAGTAGTAAAACTAAACTAAAACAATTTAAAACAATAATTTATATACAAAATCAAATAAAACTACATATTGTTTAATTCTCTAATTCTTTTCAAAGCAAAGGTGGAAGCTAGCCTCTTTGACATTCTTGGATTCGGTTCATTAGCGTTCAATGTATGTATGTATGTATGTATGTATTTATGACCCATCATAAAAAAAGAAAAAAGAAAGATGGAGTACATTCAAAACAAAGAAAAGAGAAGAAAATCAAACAATCAAAAGCAAAAACCAACATTAAACGTCAAAAAAATGACATTTTGCCATTCATGGCCAGTTTCTTTACTGCACATATGAGCATTAAGCTCACATAGCTTGACACATGGATCAGATAGGCTATATTTTCTTATAAGGTACGAGTTACGGGTCCACGGGGGGACTTGCAGTAGAAACTTAGCATATCTAAAAACGCAAGCTTCATTCTAAGACGATCAAATTCACTAAATATTCGGTAAAACGGCACTAAATAAAGAATATGTGGCAGGGCTACACTATTATAAATCCTTGCGAGAAGGGCTCTATTCAAATGGAAATGGGAACTTGCAATCGCACCATATGAACGACGGATTTTACTCTCCATATTTTCCAACATTAGTTGCTTGGTTTTCTTAAGATTTTTACCAATTGGGAGACCAAGATATGTCAACTTATCACAAGGCTTTAATCCAATACCATTCAAATCTCTAGATGCATCATCAACTCTAGTCACACCTAACTCATTGAAAATCAAAACTTTACATTTTGCTGCGTTTAGGGAAAGCCCAATTTCACGGTAATTTTCAGAAATTTCTCGGAAACATTTTTCTAACCCGCTAGTGGTCCTACTAACATTAAGAACATCATCTGCATAACAAAGTATCGATAAATCCATCCCTTTATGAATACAACACGAAGAAAGTTGGCACTGAGCTGGCAACGTTGCATTATTATATATTATGGGTGAAGTAATCGCACCCTGTTTAACCCCAATGTGAATTGGTATTTCTTCGGTCAATAAATCATTTCCAGGAATATGTATTTTAGCTTTCGTATGGCGGTACATGTAAAGGATAGGTCTAACTAAATCTGGCGATACTCCACGGTTCAGAAGCTCATTCATTGCTTGGGGATCCAATAGCGAGTCAAACGCTTTACTAACATCATACGTTCCAAGGGCTAGGGTCCCATCGGACTCATATGCATCAATCAATAAATTACACAAACATTTTAGAGCATGGAAACATCCCAGCTTAGGCTGGAATCCGAACTGATAAGGGGGCGTATAGCAAGTAGAACGTAGACTATTAATTATAAGAAATTCCATAATCTTAGCAAATACGCTTGAAACAGTTATGGGTCAGTACGAGGAACACTCATATGGATCCATCCCTTTTTTAAGGATCGGTGAAATAAGACCTAAACAAAAAGAATCCGGGACTACACCATTGCAAAAAACCATTTGGTAAAGCATCGAAAGATGACAAATCAGCTTATCAGACGCATTTTGAAGGGCACATATACCATCACAACCCATTGAATTTTTTCTTTTTAAGCTTTCATATAACTTCACTCAAGTCTTTGGTACTAACTACAAAGGCACCCGGTCCGGGATTAAACAGTCGATCGTTTAGTTCACTTTCAAATTTCTCACATTTTTTAGCCTCAGGTCCAGCAAACTGATTCATAAAATACGAATACCATTGTATCTCACTGATAGTAGCTATATTTTCCCTAGTTTTATTATTAGCCGAACGAGTCTTCCATAACTTATTTGGGTCATTTGATATCGATTCGGCAACTACAACAATTTGAGCAACTCGGTGAGATTTGAGCTCCTTCTGAAAACGCCGCTTTGTAAGTAGCCGCAAGGTATTAACAATTCCATTTCTAGGTTTTTCACACTCATTCCACAAACGTAGCCAGAACTTCGAGGATTGACATGCGGCTTTAAGGCTTTCGGTTTCTAGACCATCCAAACTTCTCGGTGCCCGGTCTACACTTTCTTATAGGGATAGCGTACATCTTGCATGATATAACACTTGGACAAAGGTCAAATACATTCGGTGAATTGATCTTTACTCTGTCAGATTTTAATAAATTATCATAGATAGAAGTTAGCCCAAGTTCATCTGTGTCACGATTCAAAGCAATGTTTTTGAATAAGACTTTCTTTATTTCAAGAGTTTCACGAAAATTTGGCTTTAAATCCTGATCCCTGGAAACGCTGCTTAGGTATTATAAGTAGCGCTATTGCGCTGCTTATGATACCTAACCCAACCAAAATACCATCTCTATCTATCAAATATGTAATAAAAATTTACCTACAACGTAGATTTAACTTGAGCCTAAGCTAATTTTCTTCATATACTGACAGGTATAAACCGGTTGTTGTCTGATCTTCAGATACAAATTATCGAGTGTGTACTGAATAATACACAAGTACTAAAGTTTTTAACAGAAAAAGTAAGTTTTGAAGGTCGAAAAATTTTGATATGAAATTTGATCAAGCGTAAAGAATGAGCGCTTGGTCGGTGTGGCAGCATCACTCCTATTCAGATTTTTGTTTAAACTAAATGATTATTTTGTTCTCGAAGGATTTCTAGAAAAAAGCCAAACTTGTAAACCTTGAAGGAAATACTAAAAACAAAAAGAAACCACACTTCAAAAAATATTTTTTCAAATGCAGGAAAAGAGCGATATTAAAATACAGAGGAAAATAAACTATCCTGCACATCAAGGAACCTGTAACTCTGCTTAAGTTCCTGACCTTTATATACGATTTTGAGCCCCTCGCACAAAGCTTCAAGAATGAAGTCTCTACTAACATTAGAAACGAATGCACTTTTATTAATAATATGATAGAAAGTGAAATATTTTTCCATAATTTAAAAAAATGAATGGGCTTATTTATTCTCATTCGCTTTAAGCAATACCATTTCTAGTTCAAGTAAAGACAAAAAGTGATATTAATGTCCTATACTTCCCTTTCAAAAAGACGATTAGTTTATTTTTGTTGACGGACTTTCTTAAGCCATTCACGTTATTCCCAAAGCGCATTTCAAAATAGAGCCAAATTATCTCGTCTTTTCTAGCCCCTATTTAACCGTTAGTTCTATGTCAAATCTTGAGCCACTATACAGAACGCGAAGCTTGATTGGTTCTTTTCTATGAAATTTTAAGCCAGTAAAAAGAAATTTGATTTGCAACATTTTTCAAAGAGTAAACTTTCTTTTTTTCCGTGATTAAAACGTTTGGCAAGGGATTCAGTAAAGAATAGTTCTGCAATTATCAACTCGCGGGGTTTTTTGCACTCTAAAGGGTTTCACGAAAACACTAGCTAAACTTTTGCAAAACGAGTAGGGGCTAAGGGCGCCAAATTGTAGGTGATACCATTCAGAGTTTTATACCTCTAGTAACCCAATTAAATCGTATTGTTGCGTTGAATGTCTATTCTTTAAAAAGACATTGTTATTATGTCAACAAACTTGAGAAATATCCTGAGTTTTTATCATCAGAATTTTATCAGTGTGACATTACATAGACAAGTTTGTTTCAACTATTGTCTTAGTCCTCAATCATGTAATTTCTCAGCCTTATGGCTTATGTAAATTCATATGATTGACAAATCTTGTTAGTGCTAACAGAAAAAAAAACAAATAATGATATTTACCGACAAATTTGAAAGCTGAATTGAGGATTGAAAATGAAACCATAAATGACACATTAGGTATATATTACTTTTTGTACAATCGAATAAATCCTAATTTATACTTAAGAAAAATAAACCTCAAAATTCCAGATAGCACTTATTCTATGCAAAGGACAATTTTGCCTAAATCTTGGATACGCTTTTAGTTTTTTTTTTTTTTTGGATGGATAAGTTGTTTTTTATTACTCAAACGTATATGTATTTTCTAATAGATTAAAAAAAAACTTAGTTTGGAATACTAAACTAAGTTGGTTATATCCGGTAAAAACTATCAATTTTTCAGAACCGACAATAAGACTTCAGCATTAAAGGTATTCATAAAACCGCGGATTAGAAAATGTAACCACTTTCTGAACATATAATTCACTAAGATTTTCGCCTTTAAAAGACATTTTTAATCATGTTTTAGGTATTGTCTAGTTTCAGTACTGGAATAGTTGTTTTTAGTTATTCACTCTCTAGAATTTCTTAAGTTGCGCACAATGTTGGGTTTGACTCAATTTTCTGTCCAATTTTCAAATTTTAATCGGAAAGCAAAAAAAAAAACTTGAATTCGAAAGTAGAATGATGAGTTTAAGTTATCTATCAGAAAGTGAATTGTGACTAACTTATTTTAAGAAGGAAAATGAATTAAAACCAAACCTACCTTTCCAGAGAAGCTAAATTATAGAGAGCGTTTGCATGTCTTGGATGTTTCCTTAGAGCTGTTTCAAAATGATATTTAGCTGCTTTAAAATCGTTCAATAGCGTTCCAAGGTTGTTATGAGCGCTGGCGTAACTAGGCCATAATCTGAAATAGAGCAGACATCATTCAATCATTAACTACCAGGAAAATTAGCAAATTCAAATTAGTAACTCAGCCAAAGAGAGCTCAGCAATAAAAACCATAACAGGACTATCCAAACTCATTTATCAATCAAAACAGACTACCACCCTTAAAAAACCCAACTTCTTTCGTAAATGAGATATATAAGTCAAGGCTTAAACCTCTTATGTGTTAGAAATATAAGGTCAATTGTCGGGGATTGGGGGGGGCTGTGTTACTCATACTCTGAAACAAAGGTCAAAACACCCAAAAATTAGGATAGTCACAGAATTTGATGAATTATATTTCCTGACTTATAAGGGAATTCTGGACTCTCATAAAGGCAGCTTAAAAATACAATCTCTATATTGAAAAACTATGCCTTGAAAGGGTCTAAATTCGATCGATAATATTTAATCAAAGCATAGTTGTCAAAAGAAAAGATTCTAGCAGTGGATTTTACTAGGTAAAATTAAGTGTCACCAAGTAGTGAATATCAAGTTGAGCTAAGTTTTGATTCGGTTCAAAAACTCCCTAAGTCCTAGTTTGGATCAAAGGCTAAATCCTAATTCAGTTTAGAAATGAGCCAAGTCCACCTGAACTCAGTTCTCCCTTACTGCAAGTCCTTAAATTGAAACAGAGGCAAGTAGCACCTTTTTTACGTGGGAAAGACGCATATATTTTGCGAATCACAAAGTGGACCTAAGGCCTCTCCAATACACCAGCCCTTCCAATTGCAAACTTTGAAGCACAAAGGTGGGCATGTTGCACCTTATTGGAGCCATAATCAATTAACGTTTTCAATTTGTAAGTCTGCGGAATAAAAGCAGGCCGGTGGCCCACAATGAAAAAGAGGAGGAAGATTTTCATAGATGCACACCTTCTACTGAAACCCACGTATCCACTTAACGAAAGTGCCTAGGGTATATGACAGTATTTTCAGTCATTTTTGGGTGTAATATTGCTTTTTCCTTTTCTTTGAAGAGCTTTTCTTAAATTTTGGGGAATTAAGTTTCGCGTGAGTAGGACATGTCTGAATGGGCATTGATTTTGAAAAAAAAAAAATGAAAATAGTATTATTTGCAAAATATTAAGTTGAAGTGGCTTTATTTAAACCATTAATAAATTAAAGAAAGGTAAGGTATTTTGGCTTCCTTTGCTGAAATATTTTGCCTCTAATAATTATTGTATATTGCTTCCAATATAATAATAATTGGTGTCCTTTTTCTTTAGACCACCTATAAATTACCATGCCATGGGTACTGTGTTTCCCCAACACAATCAAGCAAAAATAACTAGATTTTATGAAATTAGCGTCGATGCTAATTTTAGATGCTTTCAGACATGAAAGCACTGCAGAAACTCTGCCAACTTAGTGTGCCGAAGTAAATGGCCAAATTGTTTCTTAGTGGAGTTTCCTTTGCAACTTTCAAACTAATACCCAAATGCCTGATTTTGTTTAATTTATAAATGTACCTAAGACTTCACTACCCACATCTTGATAATTTTATTTGCCACGGAAATTAAGCCCACTTCAGTTTCCTGGTAGGCTCTAAATAGGGGCGATTTTACAGGGTATACTTCTAAAACTTTGATGTTAATGCCTATCTCCCATGAAGGTAGAATTTGAAACTCCTAATTTTAAAAAAATCGTATAGGGTTACCGACTTAATAAAAGTTAGTCTGGAATGTCTTATTTTGTGTTCTGTATTGACTTTCAGCGCACATCAAATTCATGATTCAACTACTTAACATTTTATATAGTAGTTTTCCACCAACCTTTTTCAGACGGAACCAACTGCTTTGTTGTTGTATATCCTAAATGTTTTGATGGGGTTACAAAAATCCTACCCTTGCCCTTACTTTCCACAACCTGCATTGTTGTTGTACATCCTAAATATTTTGATGGGGTTACAAAAATCCTACCCTTACCCTTACTTTCCACAACCTGCATTGTTGTTGTACATCCTAAATATTTTGATGGGGTTACAAGAATCCTACCCTTACCCATATTGTCAATTTGCAGTTACATCCCGCAGTCATCTCTATTACTTCGACAGAACTAAAACTTCCTGTAGGTTCTAATGGTGGCTGCAGATAGAATGAGTACTTGAAAAACAATTACTATTTTGCTTACCTTACTATTCTCTGCTTCATCGTAACTAATAAAACTGATTATTTTGCATAAGATTTTACATTGGAAACTCTTTAATTAAGAATAATAGCACCAGTTTTTTTGTGAGAAATTACTGGATAAGTAATAGACTCCTCTCATATCAAAGTCTATTCAGATGGTTTAGTTCCCACGAAATAATCCCGTTTTCTCTCCGTGATAAAGTTTCTACTTATTTTTTTTAGCCTAGTGAAAAGTAAGCTGGTAATGAGACACCCAAAACCAAAAAATTATCTATGGTATCTTTGGCTAAGAACTCTATTAGATTTTGGCAATGCACAACATTGACTGAATGAAAATTGAACTCGCTGGAAGGCTGGAGTATAAATAAAAAAAACTTGTTTTTTTTTTACTTAATCAAATTCTGAAATGTGTGGGAATCATGGGTGCAGAGCTGTACCACCAACGTAGCAAAGAGTGAACCAAAGTTGATAGTAGATGGATGTTTAAAAGTGCGCTTTATTAAATACTTTTGACTTAAAAAAAAATCCCTAGTTAACACGGGTTCAAAAATAATAACTATTATTCAGATTTGACATGAATAGTAAACTCTTATGAGGAAGAAAGTCTCTTCATAAAGGCGTCTAAAAACCGTCACACCTGAAATCAAATCAAAATAAAAAGTACAAAATTTAATTCGTTCTCATTAAAAACTTTTAACTGGAGGCTTATGTCTCTTCTATTGTCACATTTTGATTAAAACTCAAATTTATCTTAATATCTATTATTGCCTTAGGTAGGAAAAAGATATTTATCCAAGATTATTCTGTATTTAAAAAATTAACAAAAAGTAGAAAACCCTCATAAAATACGTCTATAGTCCAGACATACCCAACACGGCTTCACTTTGGACTTTGGAAACGTCTACAAAACTATCATAAATGTTCAAAATTAACAAATTATCAAATTATCATAAATTATCAAAATGTTATATATAAAAATTAAAAAAAACGCTTTCCAAATGATATTAAATAGCGATGTTAAAACTTAAAGCGAGCACAGATTGCCGTAGTTTATAAATGAGGTGGGATGCCGCTCTTTTAAATCCTGCATTCTACACACTAAAGGTTAATTTATGCTTTTGCTGAGAATATGATGTAGTGCATTTAAGCATTTGAATGTGATCTTTTATTTCAAGTGCCTAAAAAATACTTCTGCAATAAGAGAGAAGCTGTCTAATAGTCATAATGACATTCTCCCTTCCTTCCCATGTTGTTCCCCGGGATTCAAGATCTACCCTTGGTCTGAATATTTCCACCAAATAAAGGGAGGTGGTGTGTATCATCCCCAAATTTACCTAAAGGAACATTCATGCAATAAGTCAGAAATTTTGGCTCGAAAATGCATTTCTTGAGGCTTCAGGCACTCCCACCTCCGACAGACTGACCCAAGATACCTCCCCTCTTTAGTTTGTAACTGACTCTACAATTTAGTAAAACCATTAGTACTGGTGTCGATCGGCATTTATCGTTTCTTTTGTTGAAACTACATCAAACTGTTTGCATGGCTTCCTAATTAATATAGACTGAAAAGGAACTAATTTGTTATTTTCATCAAGAATTTTTAACTTTCACCAACTTTGAAATAACTTATCAAAAGCTATGGCCTGAGAAAATTTGCCTCATTTTAGAAAAGTAGAATACATCCTCAAATAGGAAAGATCCTGAGGAAATTTCTACCATCAAGTCTGACATTGCAGAGAATCCTATTATGGAGGTTTAAAACTCCTATCTATAAAAACGTGAAATTTTGTACTTTCTTGGAAAATGTTTGTTGCAGATAATCGCTTATCTCCCCCCTTCTTTCCTTCTATCTTTTCAACGGGTGATCTTATCGAGGCAATACTCACACAGGGGCGTCATTTGGGGGGAGAGGGCTGGTTGGGGCTATAGCCCCACCCTGATTTTAGGAGGGGCTCCAAATTAGCTGTCACAATTTCTGTCAATTTGATTTGAACTGTGAAAAAACAAATCGTGTAAAAAAGTGTTCTCAATTAAAACAAATCCGTTTCTAATATAGCTGTAATTCACAATAATATACAGTGGGTGTCATTCCCAAACATCTTTATCTGTTATTCGTATGTCGTATATTGCAACACATTTTATTGCCTTGTTGCTAGAGCCACGGAGACCAACTTTCATTTCAATCAAGTAAGTGACCCAGGATCCGTAATAAAATAGTACATGTCGGTTACGTGATTCTGGAGTAGTAGTCCCCTCTACAAAGCCGTATCCAGGGGGGTCGGCGTTTTGACACCCCCCCCCGGAAATGTTTTATGACTCGTAAAAACGTAATAAAAATGAATAAACAAATTTGTATGTTTTTTTAAGTTTTTTTTGTAACCCCCCCCCCCACCCGAAAAGAAATTCTTGTTTAAAAACATCCTCGGAAAAAAGTCCTGGATACAGCCCTGTCCCTCTATATATACGTATTATGCACTCTATATGTCTTTGAGTCTGTTTGTGAATCCGTTCTGACTCATTTCTAAGTGGTGTGTGACTCAGGTCTTCTATGTTCTGGACTTTGTAAATAAAACGCTATTTTTTACAACGTCGGACTTTTTGCGCTCCTAGCAGCCATAGACGTATTATTGTTAATAGACACCAGACCATATGGTATTTTGCAAGTTCTTTGTGCTTTTTCTTCTTTGCCTTCAGTTAACACATTAAATCGGAAATTTGGTTTCATTTAAAATGGTTATTTCAAGAATTTTATTTCTGGAATTGCCTTAAAATTTTGCGTCTTGAATTTGAAAAAAAAATCGAAATGGGAATTCCCTGCCATTATTTTTTTTAGATTTCAGAAAAGATAAGAAAGACCAGAAAATTTTTTCATATAAAAGGCCAATTCAAAGAATCATTACAAATCTTGAAGGACGGTGCTTAATCTCACACCCGAAAGATCATAACAAAACGAGAATAAAAAAATGGACAGGATTTGTAAATAAGAGAGTTAAAGAGAAATTTTTACCTACAAACAAAGACCATATATTCTAATTCACAAACGAAAGACCTTGTCAACAGGAGGAACTTATAAAATACTTATACCTATACTTAGCTTGAAGCAACTTATAAAATGGTGAAAAAACATAACAAATGAGAGTTAAACCAGAAAAACCTGAGCAATGAAAAAAAAAAACTCAGGCCTATCAATTCATGTTAATTCAAGAAAATCTATGATGGGGGGAGGGAATTTATTGTTCAACATAAAGAAGGAGGTGAAAATTTTTGGTTTTTTTAATTTTTCTGTGAAAATACCTAACCAGTGTCGTTAGTGGCCACTTTTCAGGTGGGTAAGCCTGTATTATAGAAATTGCACCATATGCAATTTACATTAACTGCCATGCTCATAGACTCAATCTTGTGTTGGGTGATTCCATTCAGAACTTGAGATGAATGGCATCTTTCTTCTCCACTCTTCAAGAGATATAATGTTTTATTGTGAATAGCAACACACGCTACCAACTGTTTGTTAATGCTCAAAAAGCCACCGGCATAACTGTTCTTCAGCTGAAGAAATCACCTACTACAGATGGGCATACCGAAATTGATTGGTGAGCAAAGTACTGAATAGATACAACTGTAATTTGGCCGTTCTATCAATTACCAGAACATATAGTGACGGGGAGTTTCTCAGGCCCACAAACTTGCAACCAGACTTCATACATTTGAATTTATATTTACACTCCATCTAGCGGAAAAAAATTGTGTGCTACAAGTTTTGTCTGAGCAGCTGCGGGAGATAGACCTGGTTTTCTCTCGAACTACTGGTCTTATTGCAGGTACGCGAGATAAAATTATAGACATGCAAACTGACGATGATTTTGATTAAATCTTTCATAAAGCAAAAGAATTTTCTTGTGAGTGCAGTCTCAGTCAAGACCTTTTGCAAAATTCTCAGAATTCCGATTCTTCGTGTAAAAGACCAAAGCATGCACAGCAAGTAGCTTCCTGCTTGTGTGAATTTGTAACAATATGGACTTTGGGAAAAAACAATCTTGCTGAAGTGAAAGAATCAACTAAAAATGTGTTGAGAGGGGATCATTTTCTCGTGACAGATAGATTGTGCTTCAAGTTTGAAAGCTGCTTCATGAATGCTGTTCCACCGTTAGAGTCAATCTCTGCCATACATGTTGATACGCCCCACTTTAGCAATACTAGTTCGACTAGCTAGTGTAGCAGCATACTAAAAACAATTTTTTATTGACACAACTCTGCTGGCCTTGCAAATGGATCTCGTGAGACGAAATATAGACTCATTAGCCAATAAACCAAAAAGTTTCTTTGAACTTCGTGACTGTCTGAAGGCAATATGCAAATCTTCATTGCTCTGTCTATCACAATGGCTAGTAATGAGAGAGTCGTTTCTGCACTAGGCCTGATTAAAACCTATTTAAGATCAACAGCGACAGAAGGCTCAGTGATCTGATGCTGATATTTAGTGAAAAGGCTCTTGTGAAATTGTTGGATTTCGATGCTATGGTTGATATTTTTGGAAAAATGAGACCTTGACCGCTCCCAGTGTTGCAGTAAAACTTTAAATTACTTTCCATCTTAAATTCTCTCTGTATTCATTAAACACTTTTAGATTGCTTCTTACTATTATTAGTCAATTTTGGGAGAGACCTATGCTAACCACTGTGAAGAAATATTGATCTTCAACAGCTCTGAGCCAGACAGTTTAGGGGCCCACAGAGGTTGCTTACCCCTTCCTTAGCTCAGAATGAAATGACGCCACTGTGCTCAGAGAATATCGAGAGGGGGCTAATTTGAACTGACATTAAAAGATAGAGTGCTATTTTTAAGTAGCAAAAGAGAACACAACAGCAAAGTGGCCTTTCCTGCCATTTCGTAACGTAAAACAATAACGTTGGCCAAAAGAGGGCCAAAATGCTTGTCAGTAAAAATATAATTGCATGTTTAATATAATTAATTTGTAGTATCAGCTTAAACCTCAAAGCGTTAACATAAATTGCTTGAATTGTGAAAAATCATGAAACTTAATTATCTTTGTGAAATTGACTGCTTCAGATAATTTAATGTATATTGGAAGTTTTGATTTTCCTCTCTGATTTAACCCTATTTATTTTTTAACCATCGACCTTAGAAAAACTTTATCTCAAACGTTGGAATATTTATCAATTATTTTGTCTGGAATTCAACCCTGACTGGTAAGACGGGCTCCAGAGCTCTTATATCTGGGAAAAATTTTTGACATGCTGAGCTGCCCTGAGGGTGAAGTCACTTCGGATGAAGACATGATTAGAATGCAGGAAATGAACAATGTAGCTATACTATTAGCTACTCTAAAAGATTCTTTAGAGCAAATAAAAAAAAGAAGCTTGCTGTACAAAATTAACACTCTGGAAATTTGTGACCGCTTGCAATTCTTGTGTCATTCCCTTTGTGAAGAAAATGCTAGTTTGCTAAGCAGAGAAGATCGATACCTGAAATCTAAGATTTCTTAGAAACTGAAATAGCAGAGTTTTCTTAACGTCCTCTGATTGCCCCTAAATAGAACCTTACAGAATCATATTGAAATGTTTTCAGTGGCTTCAAGAAATTTCCGTTTTTTTTAGAGCCAGCTGCAAAAACATAATTGTGCCGGAAATGTAGTCTTTTCCGAATCATAAACCATAGTGGACTCCATAAAGCATAACATTACCGAATTATTAGTGAAGACGCCAAAAACAATTTATAAAAAAAAAAAAATCCCAAATGGTTGAATGATGAAACAACAATGGAAATAGAAATTAAGCAAGATTTGGAATTAGCAATTTCAGCTTTTTCTAGTAATTTTGAATTTATAAAATGTATATGTTACCGTAGATGTTCGAAATTCGTGAATGTCGACGTTCACCGGTGAATGTCCAAATATCTTCTCTTCTCCTTTGATTTAGTCAGCGTTGCCAGTCACTATCTCAGTTTAATGCAAGGTTTGATGCTGACAGGTTAGGTCAGATTTTGTTAGGTTAAGTGGGATTAAGTTAGCTTAGGTTAGGTTTTTAACCCATTACTGGCATTTATAACCAAATTTAACTAGCCTAACCTAATCTAACTTAACCTAAACTAACTCAATCTAACCTAACTTTGACTTTTACCATCATAGCTTGCATAAGACTGAAAAAGCTGACTCGCAAGGCTAATCGAATCCAAGCAGGGAAAAGTGAATTTCGGACATTCACCGGTGAACGTCGACATTAACCAGATTTTGGACTTTCACGGTAACATATACACAAAGAAAGAAGATAACCCCGAATGATCTTGCATGATCTTCCTGTTTTTAGAGTAGGTTAAGCGTACCATAAATAGCCAAATATAGTACTCGTGTATAAAAAAGGCTATCTCCTAGGGCAATATTACAAATTAGCCGAACTAACTTGATATCAAAATAGGGTTTGTGACTATTCACTATGAGGACTTCATGGATCTCAATCGCAGTATAAAGTGTTGTCTCTACGAGTATTCGAAATTTAAGTGTATGGCGTGAGACATACTTGGATTTTTTATCTATCGTTTGAATTACCGAGCGTTTCTTAGAGGTGTATGGGATAGTATTACGACGGACACATTGGCTAGTAGAAGAAAGAAAAAATCTCTAAGAGTATTCAAATTTAAGTGTATGGCACGAGACACACTTGGCGTTTTTTTTTTTTTTTACCTAGTGTTTGTATTACCGAGCGTTACTTAAAGGTGAATAGGATAGTATTACGACGGAAAAATTGGGTGGTTAAAAAAACGCACGGCAAAACAAAGGTAGATGGCAGCAGTGCAGGCGTCCATCGTCACTACAATGAACGAATGGCAATATAAACGATCGTTTATTTCAACGCCTATGCCAAGACGGTGGCCTACAGAGATAAATGGAAGCGGACTCACTCGGCGTTTTCTTGCCGCTGACGACTGCTGATGTGAGAGTGTCTTTGCAAGGGTATATCATAAAAAAAAAACTAAATTAGAAGTTATAAATGAATTTGTTTTCCCGGAACGGGAGAGTGCAATTGTAAAAAAAAGTTAGATAAGTTGATTAGGAAGTGCAAAGATGTTCAAGTAAGTTTGAAGTATCAGTGGACTGGGTGCAAATTAGTTCCTGCCTTTGACCCTAAACAAATCAAAGCCTATATATCATAAATAAAAAAAGAGTGTTGATCCAATTTATGTGCCCCAAACGAATAGAATTTAAAAAAATTGAATTCATTTACATTAAAAAATTTCTATCTATTGGTTTTCAAAACAACTTCTTGTTTAACTGCTCCCTTTCCCACCAATACTTGCACGTTTAATAAATTCATATGAATATAGAGGAGGCATACAATGTATTTTCAATTTGTAGGGGCAAGTTTGACATTTTACGATTATTTTCAATGAAAACATAAAAAGTCTTATGATCTATTTATGACTTACTTGTAATCTACAAGATAGATCTACTAAGATGATCTATTTATCATCTATTATTGCCTTTCATATCTATTATGGGTTCTAGGTGATTGCCCCCCCCCCGGCAAATACCCCCCCCCCCTCGGAAAAGACCCCCCCGGAAAAAAAACCCACGGAAAACACCCCCCCCCCGGAACCCCCCCCCCCGTGGAAAATACCCTCCCCCAAAAAATACCCCCGGAAAATACCCCTTCCCAGAAAATACCCCCGAGGAAAATACCCCCCCGCGGAAAATAACCCCGGAAAATACCCCCCCCCCCCGAAAAATACCCCCACGGAAAATACCCCCTGAAAAAAAAACAGAAAATACCCCCGGAAAAAAACAGAAAATAACCCCCCCCCCCCGCATAAATACCCCCCCCCCCTTTTCTTGAGTTTTTTTTTATTTCCGGAGTGGAGATGGAATTTTGGTACTTGTGTATTATGCGCCCCCCCCCCCCGGAAAATACCCCCCCCCCCAAAAAAAAAAAAAATACCCCCCGTGGAAAACAAGGCTTTCCAAATTTTAGAATTTTTCTTGCATATTATTCTGCATATTAGATAGATAGACAAATAAGTGTATTTTAAAGCCAAATATACGGCCATGAACACAGTAATATAACATAAATGAATATAGTGAATGAGGGAGGGGTCTTTAACCCCCTCAAAAATGCCCTCCCATTTTTTTTAATTTCCGTAGGGGGATGGAATTTTGGTACTTGTGTATTATGCGCCACTCACTCAAGTTTACGCTGTGTAAAACTCGTGAACACACCGGTATTTTTAGTTAGTTTCTTCGTTTCTTTAGAAATAATTTGCGCTATAGATTTGCACATTAGGGGGGGGGGTAAGGATAACAGGTCTGCATGCAAAATGTGTTTGGTACAATTATTCTGAATATTAGATAGATAGACAAATAAGTGTATATTAAAGCCAAATATACGGCCATGAAAACAGTAAAATAACATAAATGAATATAGTGAATGGGGGGGGGTATGTGTGTGTGTGTGTGTGTGTGTTTAACCCCTCCCCCCCCTAAAAAAAAATGTCCTCCCCCACGAAAAATACCCCTCCCCATAGAAATATCATCTGGACAATTCAATCCTGGCGAATATTTACCCGGGCAATTACCCTTACCATCCCCACGCGTAAAACTAAATCGGCAAAAAGAAAGCAAGACATAAAGAAATTCCGTATATGAATTCTTGCAAATTCACCCAGCGTAAAGTTTCTTCTTAAAATTCCATCTCCTGGAAACTATTTAAAATTCTCCCAGCCACTATATTCATTTATGTTATTTTACTGTGTTCATGGCCTTATATTTGGCTTTAAAATCCACTTATTTGTATATCTATCTAATATACAGAATAATTGTACCAAACACATTTTGCATGCAGACCCGTTATGCTTACCCCCCCCCCCCCTAATGTGCAAATCTATAGCGCAAATTTATTTCTAAATTAACGAAGAAACTAACAAAAAAAAGATGTGTTTCTCGAATTTTACACAGCGTAAACTTGAGTGAGTGGCGCATAATACACAAGTACCAAAATTCCATCCCCCTACGGAAATTAAACAAAATAAAGCTCAAATAGAATGCTCAAACTTGGAAAACCTTATTTTCCACGGGGGCTATTTGTTTGTTTGTTTTTTTTTTTTTTGGGGGGGGGGGGTATTTTCCGCGGGGGGGGGGGGGTATTTTCCGGGGGGAATTTTCCGGGGGGGGTGTATTTTCCACGGAGGGTATTTTCTGGGGGTATTTTACGGGGGGTTTTCGCCGGGAAGGGGGGGGGGGGGTAAACGCCAGTCACCGAGATGACTGATATTGCGACCGTAAAATCCTTACCACCAAATGTGTCCATGCTAGAGTAGCAATGGCAAAAAATGAGGCTCGGTAAAAAAAAAGCGCTCGGTAAAACAAACGCTCGGCATAAAGCCGCCAAGTGGGTGCCGGGCTTATAGAGTTTCAATTTTGTTTCTAAAACCTTCTTGCCACAAAAACGAAATTAAGTGTTAGCCTCGTGCGTCTTTTGAATTGTTGAAATGCCCTGTCCTCCGTCAAATAAAAGAAAATCTGTCTAAAAATATGGTTAATTTGTGCTAAATCTTTTGTTCCTTTTGGCACTGTAAAATCAAAATCTGCTCCAGGCAAAACAGTCTTTTAAGCAATTTTTGTTTTAAGTTGCTAGATATCGTGGAAGATGATGACAATTGTGGCACTTTGAACACGAGTCAATAGAAATGAGAATACTGAATAAAATAATGTTATTACAGAATAACAGAACGCTGAAATTCCTAATATTGCTGAAACGACTTGGAATTTGAAATTGTAGCTGTATTATTTTGTGATTTTTATAGCAGTGTTGATAACCATATATGATGCAACTAACTCAAAGATATTTCTCTTTTCTAGTGGAAATGGAAATAGCGACGAAGAACACGCTGCCTTTACATCATAAACACAAACAACAGGTAAAACAATACTTTTTTTCACTTGAATGATTTGCCTTGTTTCACTATATTTTATCTGTCTGTCCTGGTTAAACTTCGCTGAAGTAAGGATTCCGGGACTGGTTCATATTTAAAATTTTAGTTTTAAAGGTCCTACTTTTACTGTGAGTTTTTTATATTTATTTGTGTTTTGCTGAGGACGGCCCTTGGACATTGGGTCAAAATATTCATTTGAGGTTTGTGCAAGTTTCACTGTCTTTAAAAAAAAAAAAAAAAAAAATTCTTATTGTTTTACCTGTTGTTTGTGTTTAAAGTGCAAATGCCTTATAATTTTGGACGGTTGAAGTGACTAATCCTATTACAGATTAAATAAAAAACCAGGTTTTTTTAACTGAAAGTAAGGAGCGACATTAAAACTTAAAACGAACAGAAATTATTTTATTTCTAAAGTTTTTATTGTTTTAAAAAATAGAGTTGTGAGAAAGAGTCTAACTTTAGCGTAAAGAGCGAGGCGTTGAGTAGGGGAAAGCCCCTTTCATTTATGGAATAATTTCTGTTCGTTTTAAGCTTTAATGTCGCTCCTTACTTTCAGCTAAAAAACTTGTTTTATTATTTATTTTTTGAACGTTTTTAAAGTAATGCAGGTTTTGATTTTGGCTCACCGTACATGAATAATTAAAGCAAAATTTACATATTAATTTACTTTTATTTGGTTGAATGGCTTCTTCGAAAGTTGTTTAATTTTATTTACGAACATTTATATTAGTGACAAATATACGTAACTTACGAATTAACTTACGTAACGAGCTTCTATATTACATATATTTTTAATACGTATATTAGGGTGCTCGCCCCCTAGTTAATACCTCGCTCTTTACGCTAACGTTCGAATTTCGTTCCAATTCTTTAAAAATGACCCCTTAATCACAAAGGCCGTTAATTAGAATAAATAGCTCTTATGAAAGTACTAAAATATCTTTGGCTTAAAGAGCGAGGTATTGACTAGGGGGCGAACCCAGATCAAATACATAATAATTTATGTTCGTTTTAAGTTTTGATGTTGCTCCTTACTTTCATTTGAAAAACCTTGTTTTTTATATTTAATTTCTGATCGTTTTTTTAAATAATGCTGGGAAAGCCGGCGCCCCCTTCATAGCAATTTCCCTTCTCCCATAACAACTTCCTCCATGGAAAGATCCTCCTACGTAACCCCCAACCCACCCCACCCCCACTACCAGAAAAAATCCCCCTGAAAACGTCTGTATACCTCCCAATAACCAATACTATTTGTAAATATTGGGTAAAGTTCATAACTGTCAGCCCTTCCCCCGGGGACTAAGGGTGATTAATTCATCCTAAAAGACATAGTTATTATATTTTCAACCATGATGAACAAGTGGCTATCTCAAAAGTTTGATTGGGTGACTTCGGGGGAAAAAATGAGCGTGGGAGGGGGCCTAGTTGCCCTCTATTTATTCGATCACTTAGAAGGGGCACTATAACTTTTAATTTCCGTTCGAATGAGCCCTCCTGCTATATTCTAGGACCACTGGGCCGATACGATCACCCCTGGGATAAAAAAAAATAAAAAAAAATAAACACGCATCCGTTATCTTTCTTTTGGCAAAAATACAAAATTCCACATTTTTGCAGATAGGAGCTTGAAACTTCTACAGTAGGGTATAACCATCAGATAAGCTGAATCTGATGGTGATATTTTCATTAAGGTTCTATATCATTTAGGGGGTGTTTCCCCCTTTTTTTCAAAAATCAGCCAAATTTTCTCAGGCGGGTAAACTTTGATGGGGGTAAGACTAAACTTTTAGAGCTGTTCTAGTACTTTTAGAACTTTTAGACCGTTTTTTAGAGTTACGGTTACAATTGAGCCGGGTCGCTCCTTACTTACAGTTCGTTACCATAAACTGTTTGACTACAATGCTCTCTGATCATGAATATAGCCATCATTTTAAGTCCGAGCAAAATGAAATGTAATTATATCTTTCATATTAGAGATTATAATGTTTACTGGATTGCTGCAGTCAATAGAGCGATTGTGTCGACCGAGAAAGAATCAGAAGCTTAATCTCTGTAATAAACCTTCTAGTGTTGGTGGATACCATGTAAATGAAAAGTGGTGAATAAAGCATTTGATTACTCATACCAAATTAAAAGCTTAACAAGGGAACTAAAACAATAACTGGATCCTTCAACAATGCTGAACAAAATAATTCTCTTAAAATTTTGACCGAATGTTTTTTGGAAAATTATAGACTTGGGGGGAGGGGGGAGGTTGCCCTCCGTTCACTTTTGGCACTTATAAGGAGAACTAGAACTTCCGATTTTCAATCAAATAAGCCACATCCAATCCGAAGGGTTATGTGACCACCCGCTCCATAAAAACCTCATATGCCCTGGGGCATAGCTTACAACCCTTACCCCTGGACTCTGGGGGCTTGTGTTCACACTGAAGATATTGTTAAATGCTATTTGTGCTATTACGAACAAAATGACTGTCTTACAATTTATGAGTGGATGCGTTTAGAGAAAAGAGGATGTCAGGGAGGTGGGGGGAGTGGCTACCCTTAATAACATTTGACTCTTAAAAGGGAACTAGAACTTTATATTTCAAATCAAATGAGCCTCCTCTAAAGTTCACAAGACCACTCCTTCCATAAAACTGTATATGCCCCCGGGGCATAGCTAACAACCCTTACCACCAGACTCTCGGGGGTTGTGGTAGCCCCAAATACCTCATTATGTAATCTTTGGACTGTTTTTTAACAAACGGCTATCTCGAAATTTCTATCAGATGCATTTCAGGAAATTGCGCCATGTGGGGGGGGGACAGCTGCCCTCCGATCACTTTGACTTTTAAAAAGGGCACTAGAAATGCTGATTACCGAATCCAATGAGCCCCCTTCGAAGTTTTTACAACCATCCTATCTATAAAAATCTAATACGCCCCCAGGGCTTAACTTACAATCCTGGCGCTGAGGGCTGCAGACTGGGGGGGTAGCTGTCATCCTCAAAGACAGAATTTCCGGACTTTTCAGATATGATCAATAAAATGGCTATCTCAAATGTTGATTGGATGTTTTTGGGGAAATGATGGGTGTGGGAGGGGGCGAATGAGCCCTTTCGAAGTTTCTACGACAACACCTTCTATTCTAAGTGCCCTGGTCTAAAACACAATGAACTCTCCCCCCCCTAACCCCCACAAAAAATAATAATACTTTGTGCCCACATCTCTCTTTACTTAGGCAGCGCTATTGCGCTGCCTATGAAAAAGAGATCCTGCCAAAGCACAAGTACGTTACCCACCATTTTGTGGTGCAAAACAACAATTTTGGCTGAAAGAGGACCAAAACACTATCGAGTTCAATTCTAAGATAGTTAATCGATTGAAAATTATAGAGAAACCATTCAAATACCCTTCCAACTTCAGAGGCAATAACATCGGATGGTTGCACAGTCGTCTCTAGCTACATATGCCACCAAACCGAAATTAAAAAATACTTTAAACAATTATTTTTAAGCTTAATTTGAATATTTTGATTCACAAGAAGCTTCACAATTTATGTTCAGTCGTGTTTAGCTAACTACAATTTTTTTAAAAGAAGGGCAAAAGGATATTGCTTTGGATGGTCTAAGCTGAAGCTTGAAAATTTTATTTTTGGGTCCAAATTTTCTAAGTTTCAGTGAGACGAAAACAGAGAAGGAAGAGATAGTTGATGACCTTAAAAGTTATTTTTGATGTTTGATACCCCGAGGTATGTCTTAAGTGGTGCACCTTTTCAGAGGTCATTATCATTCTCGATGTATTTCTTTTCACAAACTGAACTTGAGCATAGACAGCATGGGCTGAGGTGCAGGCAGCTGTCCCTTGTAAATAGAAACCAAAATCCTTAAAACTATTATTTGATTACTATGGACGAATTAACAGAGCTAGTCTTTATACGGACACTGAGTATACGAAACTCACTAACTTTAAGTTCACTCATGAAAACTCATCAGCTGAAGAACATTCCCCGTAACTTTTAGAAAAAAGGACTAAGCAGTTTAAATAGGGATCTTTTTTTAACCGGTACGGAGAAATTCAAAATGTCTGAGAACCCTAAAGCTGCTACCTCGGAGATTCAAAACTTTCTAGCATCCCGAGAAGAGTAGTTACGGATGACTGTTTGTTTTTCAGTGTTTTTTTCCCTGTCCCCTGTCCTTTGAGACTGGGAGGCTATATAAATATCTCTTGAATGTTATTTCGTTCGAAATGAAAATATGGATCTATAAAAATTCTTTGGAATTTTACGGGAATGAGTTTCAGCGATAAAAACAAGCCTTTCAAGTCGTCCAAGAAAAGAATAGTGAGACTTATGGCGTACATCCTGGATTATTATGAAGGAAAACGGAAAGTGATTAAACCGATATTAATATTTCTACACGATAGTTAAATATTCGCTTAGAGATAACTAAACCTAGTGGCCCGAAAATTCATATGTCACAGCCAAATATTATCGTGTGAAAACTCTAAGATTAACCTAGAACTATTGAAAGGATTAAATATATAAAAAAAAAGTGTTTTTCACTGACAGTAAGGAGCAACATTAAATTAAAAACGAACAGAAATTAATCCTTACACGAAGGAATCCCCCCTCCTCAATACCTTGCTCTTTACGCTAAGACTCTTAGCACTTTTAAAAAGCTTACTATTCTAACTAAACGGCCCCGTGTTTCAGTAGACGCTCTTGAAAAATTGGGACAAACAGTCAAGCTTTAGTGTAAAGAGCAAGGTATTGAGGAGGAGGAATCCCTTCATATACGGAATAATTTCTGCTCGCTTTGAGTTTTAATGTTGTTCCTTACTTTCAGTTAAAAAAACTTGTTTTTTTTTAATTTCTGTTCATTTTTATAATAATGCAGGTAAATGTGGCTCGGCCTCTATGAAATATACCCACCCACCCCCCTCACGGAAAACTTATCCGTGAAAATTTCGTTCAACGTAAAGTAACCCCGCCCCCGTCAAGTTCCCTCCAGAACGTGCCATCCTCGCTGAAAATCCCCCTCCCTGTAAAATTTCTTGCGGACGATTCAGGCTGAAAAATTATCCTTAGCCTACTTTTATTTGAGAAAGATATTAGTCTGTGATCTGTTTCTCAATCACTCCGGAAATGCCCTCTTCCGTAGAATTTTCTTCTGGAAACCAAAACGCGCCGAAAATAGCACCCGGATAATTCCCCCGGAACATTTCCACATGTAAAATTGAGTTGGCAAAGATAATGTAAGACCATTAACAAGAACTTCGTATAGGAATTCTGTCAAATGCCCCCAGTGTAAAATTTTCTCTGTAAATTCCCCCCCCCCCCTCAAAAGAAAATCCCTCCCCAAGTAATATTCTTCCAATGGAAATTTGCCCCAAGCTCAAAATCCCCCCTCTAAAAATGTCTGTATACTTTCCAATAACAAATACTATACGTGAACAATGGGCAAATTTCATAACCTATAGGCCTTTCCCCACGGAATGTGGGGGATCATTTTGCCCCTGAAGACATAGCTATTTGATCTTTCCTCCCCAAGAAAGATTCTCTCAATGGAAATCAGCTCAAAGCAAAAAATCTCCCCCCTCCCCAAAAATGTCTGCATACTTCCCAATAACAATACTATACGTGAACAATAGGCAAATTCATAACTTACAGTCCTTTCTCACGAACTGTGGTGGGTCTTTTACCCCTAAAGACATAGTTATTTGATCTCTCAACTATACCAAACAAATGGTTATCTCAAAATTTTGATGAGAAAACTTTGGGAAACAAATGGGCGGGGGAGGGGGGGCCAGTTGTCCTCCAATCTGTTTTGTCACTAAAAATGGCACTAGAACTTTTTAATTTCCGTTCGAAGGCACCCCCTTCCGACCTTTTAGGACTATTATTTCAATACGATCAGCGTAGGGGAAAAAAATTAAAAAACTCACAAAAAAAATCAAATAAACACGCATCCGTGATATGTCTTCTGGCAAAAATAGCGAAGCTCCACATTTTTGTATATAGGAGCATGATACTTCTACAGTAGAGTTCTCGGGTACACTAAATCTGATGGTGTAATTGTCATCAAGAATCCTTTAATTTAAGGGTGTGTACCCCTATTTCAAAATCAGGCAAAATTTCTCAGGCTCGTAAATTTTGGTGGGTAAAACTAAACTCAATGAATCCTATATATTGGGAATTTGCATACTAAGCTGAATCTTTTGATATATCTATTGATATCCAAATTCCGATTTTTAGAGTTTCGGTTACTATTGAGCCGAGTCGCCCCTTACTTATTGTTCGTTACCACGAACTGTTTGATATATATATAATACCTTCCAGACTTAGAGGACATACTAGTACGTATTGGAGCATTATTCCTAGAAATATATATGCAGACTATAAAAAATGACATTGTTGGCTATTTATCCTATAAACTAACAATTTTAGCGTAATGAATAGTTACATACCGTCAATTAGGGATAAGCAAGCTGATTTTTATATAGCATATGGATTAGCAGAATTTTAAGGAATAAGGTTCAAAAGGTGTTTTTTAGGCCCATATTTTCAAAATTTCCACGAGAGGCACTTCAGATGAATATGGTTGCAGGACTTAAGATCTGACCTCCCTCATGTTTGCAGGAATATATTTAGACTAAACGTACAAAATCAGGATTAGGGGCTGAAGCTGCCATCTTATTGTGATAAGAATAGTTTCAAACATTTCGTGGTAATGAAATCTAAGTAAATAGTAGCGTTCTGATGAGCAGAAGTTTGGAAACAATATATCAAACAGTTCGTGGTAACGAACTGTAAGTAAGGAGCGACCCGGCTCAATAGTAACAGAAACTCTAAAAACCGGAATGTTAATACCCATAGATACATCAATAGAATCAAATTTTTATGCTGAAATTTGCCTTATTTTCGAAAAAAGGGAGAAACACCCCAAAAAGTCATAGAACTTTAATGAAAATCACACCATCGGATTCAGCGTATCAGAAAACCCTACTGCGGAACTTTCAAGCTCCTACCTGCGAAAATGTGGAATTTTGTATTTTTGTCAGAAGAAAGATCATGGATGCGTGTTTATTTGTTTTTTTTTTGTTTTTTGTTTTATTTCCCCAGGGGTGATCGTATTGATCCAGTAGTCCCAGGATATCGTAAGAGGGCTCATTGGAACAGAAATTAAAAGTTCTATTGCCCTTTTAAATTGACAAACAAATTGGAGGGCAACTTGGCCCCCTCCCATGCTCATTTTTTCCCAAAGTAACCGAATCAAAATTTTGAGATAGCCATTTTGTTCAGCATAGTCAAAAATCTAATAAATATGTCTTTGAGATGACTTAATCCCCCACAGTTCCCGAGAGAAGGGCTGGAAGTTATGAACTTTGACCATTACATATAGTATTGGTTAACGGGAAGTATAAAGACGTTTCAGGAGGGATTTTTTTCTGATGAGGGGGGGGGGGAAGTGTCATAGGAGGGGGTTACGGGGGAGAATCCTTCCATGGAGAATGTTTCCTTGGGGGAAGGGACATTTCTATGAAGGGGGGCGCCGGATTTCCCAGCATTATTTAAAAAACGATCAGAAATTAAATAAAAAACTAGTTTTTTCAACTGAAAGTAAGGAGAAACATTAAAACTTAAAACAAACAGAAATTTCTACGTATATGAGGGGGTTGGCCCCCTAGGTAATACCTCGCCTTTTCGCTGAAGTTGTTTTTTAGTAATTTCAAAAGAGCTATCTATTCTAATTAACCGGTATTTTGTGATTCAGGGGTTTGTGATTCGAACAAAAACTCGAACTTTAGCGTAAAGAGCAAGGTATCAACTAGGGAGCAAACTCCCTAATATACGTAATAAAACATACGAATATAGAAGTTCGTCACGTAAGTTAATTCGTAAATTACGTCAGAACAAAATTAAAATTAATATGCAAATCTCGTTTTAATTATTCATGTACGGTTGTCCAAAATCAAAGCTGCATTAATTCAAAAACATTCAGAAATTAAATAAAAAAAAACAAGTTTTTTTAACTGAAAGTAAGGAGCGACATTAAAACTTAAAATGAACAAAAATTATTCCGTATATGAAAGGGGCTGTCCCCTCCTCAATACCTCGCTCTTTACGCTAAAGTTTGAATCAGTCACACAACTTTATTTTTTAAAACAATAAAAAACTTTAGTGTAAAGAGCGAGGTATTGAGGATGGGACAGCCCCTTTCATATACGGAATAGTTTCTGTTCGTTTTAAGTTTTAATGTCGCTCCTTACTTTCAGTAAAAAAAAACTTGTTTTTTTTTATTTAATACATTAAAAGAATCTAACCTTTTGCGCTGGTTCCAGATAGGTAAGTTCCATTTGGTTTAATGACACCCATTAAAAGTTGTTTGGATGTGTGAATGTGCATATTCATGAAAAAAGGAATACCTTTTAAAGTAATGAATTTCTTGAAGAAACCCTCGCCATTGAATTTTGGAAGGGGTTCCATTCAGACAAAACTGCAAGCTCTAATCATTGTTTGAAGAGTAAAAAAAAATTGAAGGACAAATAGGCCGTTTCTTGTTACCTTTTTTGCCCCCAGGAACCCATAAGGGCAAAAATGGCCTTAGAAATTTAAGAAAAATCTACGCTGGTAATGCGACTCGTGCAGCCACATAACAAGGCCCCGAAGTTATGAACAACTCATTGTTTGGATTCAAAGGCTATATGAGAGGCAACGCTATAGCGTTGCCTATAGTAAAGGCCATACGGCTCAAATGTTTTATTATTACTATTCTTTATTTTATTTTTTGTCCCCCAGAGGCACTTCATATGGATGGGGTCGTCGTAAAAACTTCAAAAGGGGCTCATTCGAATGAAAAACGAGAGTTCTAGTGCCCTTTTTAAGGTTCAAAAGTAATTGGAGGGCAACTAGCCCCCCCCTACGCCCATTATTCCCCAAACACAGTCAGAAAAATTTTGAGATATCCATTTTGTTCAGCGTAGTTGATTTCCAGATAGAAAATATGTTTTTGAGGAGGACACTCCCCCACAACCCTCATGGCAAGAGTTTTAAGTTATGACCGGGGGCCATATAAGAACGATGTTGCCACAATGTATTATTTATTATTTTTCCTTTAGAGCAGGGCACTTCCTATCGCAGAAGTTGTCGAAGAAATTTCGAAAAGGGCTCACTCAATTACAAATTGGAGTGGCTTGTGCCCTTTTTAATAGTCAAAATCGATTGGAAGACAACTAACACCCCTTCCACACCCACCATTTCCCGAAACACATCCAATAAAATTTTGAGATAGCCATTTTGTTCAGCGTAGTTGATTTCCAGATACAAATCATGTTTCTGAGGAGGACACTCCCCCACAGCCTTCAGGGCAAGGGTTGTAAGTTATGCCCTGGGGGCATATAAGGTTTTTATAGAAGACGTTGATTTCAAAAAAGGCTCATTCGATTGGATATTCAAAGAGCTAGTGCCCTTTTTAATAGTCAAAAATGATTGGAGGGCAACTAACCCCCCTCTCACGCCCACCTTTTCCCCAAACACATCCAATCAAAATTCTGATACTGCCATTTTATTCAACGTAGTTTTAAGTTCTGGAAAACAGGCCTTTGAGGATGCTAACCCCCAACAGCCCTCAGGGCAAGGGTTGTAAGTTATGCCCTGGGGGCATATAAAGTTTTGTATAGACAGCACTGTCGTAGAAACTTCAGAAAGGGCTCATTCGATTGGAAATTTAAATGACTAGTTCCTTTTTTAACAGTAAAAGTGATCCTAAGGGAACTGACACCCCTTCCACGCCCATCATTTACCCAAACACATCCAATCAAAATTTTGATATAGCCATTTTGTTCAACTTAGTTGAAAGTTCTGGAAATTATATGTTTGAGCAAGACACTCCCTCCACAGTCTTCAGAGGCAAGGGTTATAAGTTATGCCCTGGGGGCATATATGGTTGATATAGAAGGAATTCTCATATAAACTTGAGGGAGGGCTCATTTGATTGGAAATTGAAAGTTCTAGTTCACTTTTTAAGCGCCAAAAGACGTTGGAGGGTAGCCAGCTCCCCCCAAACCACTTTTTTCCAAATGCATCCAATAAAAATTTTAAGATAGCTATTTTTTTGAAAATAGTTCAAAGATCATTTAACGAAAATTTCGGTGTCGACACAACCCCCTACAACCCCAGGGCCTGGGGGCAGGCATTGTTAAGTTATGCCCTAGGAGCATATATGGGTGCATATATGGAAGGGATGCTCGTAAAAACCACAGAGATGGCTTATTTGATAGGAAATTGAAAGTTCCAGTTCAGTTTTTTAGAGTCAAAAGAGATTTGAGGGCAACTATCCCTCCCCCACGCCCCTTTTTCCCCAAATGGATCCAATAAAAATTTCGAGATAGCCATTAAGTTAACAATTGCTCAAAAGTCAGATTACAAAAACTCAGGTGTCGTCAAAACCCCCAGGGCCCGGGGGCAGGCTTTGTAAGTTATGTCCTGGGGCATATATGGATCGTATGAAAGGGATGCTCGTATGAACTTCAGAGTGGGCTCATTTGATTGGAAATTTAGAGTTCGAGCTCAAGTTTTAATAGTCAAAAGAGATCCGAGGGCAGCTAGCCCCCCCCCCCTACGCCTTTATTTTCCAAACCCATCAGATGAAAATTTTGAGATAGACGTTTTGTTAAAAATAGTTTAAAGGTCGGATAAGAAAAAATCCGGTGTCAAAAGAACCCCTCAGGACCCAAGGAAGGCGTTGTAAGTTATGCCCTAAGGACCTGTATGGTTCTTATGAAAGGCATGCTCGTATAAACTTCACAGAGGGCTCATTTGATTGTAAATTGAAAGTTCTAGTTTATGCTTTAAGAGTCAAGAGAGTTATGGGCAACTAGCCCCCCCCCCTCCCACGCTCTTTTTTCCCCAAACCCATCCGCTCCAAATTTTGAGATAACCTGTTTTTTTAGAAACTGTTCAAAATTAGATAACAAAAACTCCACCCAAGGCCCGGGGGATAGGCGTTGTAAGTGTTGTCCTGGGGGTGTATATGGTTCTTATGAAAGGGATGCTCGTATAAACGAATAATAATGAATAATGCTCTAGGGGCATATATATTTCTTATGGAAGGGATGCTCCTATGAACTTTGGAGAGGGCTCATTTGACTGGAAATTGAAAGTTCTTGTTCCCTTTTTAAGAGTCTACAGAGATCAGAGGGCAACTAGCCCCCTTCCTCCACTTCCTAAATGCATCAGATAAAAATTTTGAGATTGACATTTTGTTAAAAATAATTCAAAGTCCTGATAACAAAAAACTCCGCTGTCGGCACTGCCCCCCAGGGCCAAGGGGTAGGCGCTGTAAGTTATGCCCTGGGGGCATATATAGTTTTTATGGAAGGGATGCTCGTATAAACTGCCTAGAGGGCTCATTTGATTGGAAATTGAAAGTTGTAATTCACTTTTTAAGAGTCAAAAGTGATTGGAGGGCAGCTAGCCTCCAGCCACACTCCATTTATTTTTTTTTCCCAGAGGCACTTCATATAGAAGGATTAGTCGTATAAACTTCAAAGGGGGCTCATTCGATTAAAAATCGAGAGTTCTAGTGCCCTTTTTAAGATTCAAAAGTGATTGGAGGGAAACTACCCCCCCAAAGCCCATTTCGCCAAATACATCTAATAAAAAATTTGAGGTAGCCATTTTGTTAAAATAGTTCAAAGATCAAATAAAAAAACTCCTTTACGCATGGCTATTTCGTTAAAATAGTTCAAAGTTCAGATAAGAAAAACTCCTGTGCCGAGACTCCCCCCCAGGGCCCGGGGAAGACGTTGTAAGTATTGCTCTGGGGGCATATATGGTTCTTATGGAAGGTATGCTCGTATAAACTTCGGAGGGCTCATATGATTGGACATTGGAAGTACTCGTTCACTTTTTAAGAGTCAAAAGAGATCCAAGGGCAACTAGCCCCCCTCTCCACGCCCTATTTTCCTCAAACCCATCCGATAAGAACTTTGAGAGAGCCATTTTTCAAAATACTTCAAAGGTCAGACAACAAAAACTCCGGTGTAGACAAATCCCCCGAGGGCCCGGGGGCAAGGCATTGTAAGCTAAGTCCTGGGGCCGTATGTGGTTCTTATGAAAGAGATGCTCGTATAAACTTCAGAGAGGGTTCATTTGAATGGAAATTAAAAGTTGTGGCTCATTTTCTCAGAGTGAAAAAGATCAGAGGGTAACTAGCCCATCCCGCCCTCCACGCCTTTGGGTGTATCGGATGGATAAACCCATCCGATAAAAATTGGAGGTGACCATTTTTCTCAAAATAGTTCAACCAACAGATATTCATACTCCAGGATCGACACAACCCCCGAGGGCCCAGGGACAGGCGGTGTAAGCTATGCCCTGGGGGCATATATGGTTGTTATGTAAGGGATACTCGTATAAACTTCCTAGAGGGCTCATTTGATTGGAAATTGAAAGTTGTAATTCATATTTTAAGAGTCAAAAGTGATTGGAGGGCAGCTATTCTCCCCTAAAACTCCATTTATTTTTTTTCCTAGAGGCACTTCATATAGAAGGGGTCGTCGCATAAACTTCAAAGGGGGTTTATACAATTGGAAATCGAGAGTTCTAGTGCCCTTTTTAAGAGTCAAAAGTGATCGGAGGGCAACGGCCCCTCAAGCCTTTTTTCCCCAAATACATCAGATAAAAATTTGAGGTAGCCAGTTTGTTAAAAATAGTTCAAAGATCATATAACAAAAACTCCTTTACGTATGGCCATTTCGTAAAAATAGTTCAAAGTTCAGATAAGAAAAACTCCTGTGTCGAAACAACCCCCCCCCCTCAGGGCCCGGGGAATACGTTATAAGTATTGCTTTCGGGGCAACTATGGTTCTTATGGAAGGTATGATCGTATAAACTTCGGAGGGCCAATATAATTGGAAATTGAAAGTTCTCGTTCACTTTTTAAGAGTCAAAAGTGATTGGAGGGCCACTAGGCCCCCTCTCCACGCCCTTTTTTCGTCAAACCCATCCGATAAAAACTTTGAGAGAGCCCTTTTTTCAAAATAGTTCAAAGCTCAGATAACAAAAACTCCAGTGTCGACACATCCCCCTGGTCCCGGGGGCAGGCATTTTAAGCTATGTCCTGGGACCGTATGTGGTTCTTATGAAAGGGATGCTCATATAAACTTCAGAGAGGGTTCACTTGAATGGATATTAAAAGTTGTAGTTCATTTTCTTAGAGTGAAAAAAGATCGGAGGGCAACTAGCTCCTCCCACTCTTCACGCCTTTTGGTGTATCGGATGGATAAACCCATCCGATAAGAATTTGAGGTGACCATTTTGTTAAAAATAGTTCAACCATTAGATATTAAAACTCCAGGGTCAATAAAACACCCCAGGGCCCAGGTACAGGCGTTGTAATTAATACTCTGGGGATATATATGGTTCTTATAGAAGGGATACTCGTATAGACTTCAGAGAGGGCTCATTTGATTGAAAATAGAAAGTTCTAGTTCACTTTTAAAAAGTCAAAAGAGACCGAAGCTTAATTAGTCCAAAAATAACGAACAACAATCACTACAAACAAGAGTTTGGGTATGACCTCCTTCTCTCACTGTTAAAGTCTAAAACCTACTGCGTCATTGGCGCTTTACTGAAAAATATATGCGTCTTGAACAGTCTTGGAAAGTATAAACAACATCAAATTGAATATTTGATGTATAATGATAGATAGATAGATAGATATTTATTGCAAAGCAAAAGTCTCTTTGGGCCATGGCAAAAACAAACACAGTTGCATATACAGTCAAAACACATGATAATAACATATATAACAATCACTAAAAATAGCCCATAGCAAATAAAATAAAATAACATAACAATTGCAGCACAAAAGCAAACATAATACTATAAAACTAACTCACATAATTACACACAATGTCACACACATAATGATAATAATAATAATAATAATAATAATAATAATAATAATAATAATAATAATAATAATAATAATAATAATAATAATCTTGTATTCAAAAGCCTTTATACAGGGCCACATACACTATACATCAAATATAACAGGAAAACAAAAGTAAAACTCCCTTCAGCCTTCTTTTTCCAAACCATAACAAATCTTCTTCACAATAGTTCCTTTCTTATCTTTAGTGCCTGATCCACAAATCTACATAATCTACACATGAGGCTAGGTACCGTCAGAGACAACATGCCCCGAAGTGAAAAATTACTTTTCCCCAAAATACCCTCCCTCAAATCAGTAAGCCCCTGGCACCGGCACAGAAAATGGTCCAGATTTTCCTCTTCAATATTACAAATGGGACAAGCGTACCTAGACGCCGGGAACCCCTTACATCTCTCAAATACTTTACTCCTCCATCTTAAAGGCAAACAGTTTGCCCGCAGCTGCAATCAATATGACAAATACTTACTTGGCAAATTAAATTTAAAGCAAATCTTCGGGCCAAACACCTTTTTCACTTCCTTATAAACACTTAATGTCTCCGAACTCTCAATTTCATTCCCCCATGTCTGTATCTCCTGATCTTCTAATCTTTGTTTAACTATTCCTATTATATCAATCTGACTATTAGCGGGGCCTCTACCATCATTCCATATATATGACAATCCTAATCTGTCTAATAAGGATTTAACCCTAAACGGCCACAACCTCTTACGCCCTGGAGCAAGTAGCTCTTCATAGGCCTCTCTAATAAGTTTACCTCGTGTTACCTGCACTAACTTCATCCAAAATCTAACTACCTGAACTAGCCTATGTTTACGGAGCGAAAAAAGCCCTAGCTCCCCTTTCAAAAACTGGGTATGCGTAGTTCTATGGAGGCCGAAAAGCCTTTTGTAATAACTTATCTGAAGGGTCTCCAGCTGTTCTGCCGCTCCCATCCCCCTTAATTCCCCACCATAATGAATAAAGGGCATAATCTTCGTTAAAAATATTCTCTTATGCATTGCTAGACTTTTAATACCCATAACTGTACCATTCCTAAAAACCGTCGATATAGCCGCTTTCCCCCTTTTTACTGACTCTTTAATGTGGGCACACCAACTACCATTATTTTGAAATACAAAACCCAAATATTTTGAATTTTCAACTATCTTTATTTCATCTCCTTTAAACATAAACTTACCATTACTTTCTTTATCATTTCTTTTACCAAAAATAAAAAAACAAGTTTTTTTTAACTGAAAGTAAGGAGCGACATTAAAACTTAAAACGAACAGAAATTATTCCGTATATAAAAGGGGCTGTCCCCTCCTCAACGCCTCGCTCTTTACGCTAAAGTTTTTCATTGTTTAAAAAAAATAGAGCTGTGAGAAAGTCAAACTTTAGCGTAAAGAGCAAGGCGTTGAGGAGGGGACAGCCCCTTTCATATACGGAATAATTTCTGTTCGTTTTAAGTTTTAATGTCGCTCCTTACTTTCAGTTAAAAAAACTTGTTTTTTTATTTAATTTTTGAACGTTTTTGAATGAATGCAGGTTTTGATCTTGGATCACAGTACATGAATAATTAAAACAAAATTTTCATATTAATTTACTTTTATTTGGTTAAATGGCTTTCTCGAAACTTGTTTCATTTTATTTACGAACGTTTTTATTAGTAATAAATATACGTAACTTACGAATTAACTTACGTAACGAACTTCTATATTCATATATTTTTAATACGTATATTAGGGGGTTCGCCCCCTAGTCAATACCTTGCTCTTTAAGCGAAAGTTCGAATTTTGTTCCAATTCTTTAAAAATGACCGCTTAATCACAAAGGCCGTTAATTAGAATAAATAGCTCTTATGAAAGTACTAAAAAATCTCTGGCTTAAAGAGTGAGGTATTGACTAGGGGGTGAACCCAATCATATATGTAATATTTTCTGTTCGTTTAAAGTTTTGATGTTGCTGCTGTTGCAGTTGAAAAACTTGTTTTTTTATATTTAATTTCTGATCTTTTTTTAAATAATGCTGGGAAGTCCGGCGTCCCCTTCATAGCAATTTCCCTTCCCCCATGAAAACTTCCTTCATGGAAAGATCCTCCCACATAACCCCGGACCCCCCCCCCCACTACCAGGAAAAATCTCCCCTGAAAACGTCTGTGCTGTATACTTCCCAATAACCAATACTATATGTTAACATTGGGTAAAGTTCATAACTTTCAGCCCTCCTCCCAGGAACTTTGGGGGATTAAGTCATCCTAAAAGACATACTTATAATATTTTTGAACATGCTGAACAAAATGGCTATCTCAAAATTTTCATCAGGTGACTTTGGGAAAAAATGACCATGGGAGGGGGCCTAGTTGCCCTCCATTTTTTTGTCACTTAAAAAGGGCACTAGAACTTTTAATTTCCATTCCAATGAGCCCTCCCACGATATTCTAGGACCACTGGGTCGATACGATCACCCCTGGGGAAAAAAAAACAAATAAACACGCACCCGTGATCTTTCTTCTGCCAAAAAATGCAAAATTCCGCATTTTTGTAGATAGGAGCTTGAAACCTCTACAGTAGGGTTTTCTGATACGTGGAATATGATGTTGTGATTTTCATTAAGGTTCTATAACTTTTAGGGGGTGATTCCCCCTTTTTTCGAAAATCAGCCAAACTTTCTCAGGCACGTAACTTTTGATGGGTAGGATTAAACTTGATGAAATTTATATATTTGAAATCAGCATTAAAATCCGATTCTTTTGATGCATCTATTTGTATAAAAATACCGTTGTCTAGAGTTTCGGTTACAATTGAGCCGGGTCCCAATAACCAATACTATATGTTAACATTGGGTAAAGTTCATAACTTTCAGCCCTCCCCCTGGGGGCTTCGAGGGATTAAGTCATCCTAAAAGACATAGTTATAATATTTTCGATCATGCTGAACAAAATGGCTATCTCAAAATTTTGATTGGGTGACTTGGGAAAAAATGAGCGTGGGAGGGGGCCTAGTTGCCCTCTATTTTTTTGGTCACTTAAAAAGGGCACTAGAACTTTTAATTTCCGTTCCAATGAGCCCTCCTACGATATTCTAGAACCACTGGGTCGATACGATTACCCCTGGGAAAAAAAAAACAAAAAACAAATAAACACGCATCCGTGATCTTTCTTCTGGCAATAAATGGAAAATTCCACATTTTTGAAGATAGGAGCTTGAAATCTCTACAGTAGGGTTCTCTGATACGCTGAATATGATGGTGTGATTTTCATTAAGGTTCTATAACTTTTAGGGGGTCTTTTCCCCTTTTTTCGAAAATCAGCTAAATTTTCTCAGGCGCGTAACTTTTGATAGGTAAGATTAAACTTGATGAAATTTATATATTTGAAATCAGAATTAAAATTTGATTCTTTTGATGTATCTATTGGTATCAGAATTCCGTTTTTTAGAGTTTCGGTTACCATTGAGCCGGGTCGCTCCTTACTTACAGTGCGTTACCACGAACTGTTTGAAAATAACTATTTCTGTCTTCTTAACATTAAGTTGGAGCTTCTTCAAATCTTAGTAATCTGCAACAACATCTAACAAAATCTGTAATTCCTGGGCAGACTTAGCTACAAGTACGCTATCATCAGCGAAAAGCAAAACTGAAAAAAATTTTGAGCCAAGATCCACTGTCGGAGCCCACCTTCTTTCCAAAAACTGAACTAAATCATTGATCAAACAGTTCGTGGTAACGAACTGTAAGTAATGCGACCCGGCTCAATGGTAACTGAAACTGTATAAACGGAATTTTGATACCAATAGATACATCAAAAGAATCAGATTTTAATGCTGATTTCAAATATATAAGTTTACCTATCAAAAGTTACGCGCCTGAGAAAATTTGGCTGATTTTCGAAAAAAGGGGAAAAGACCCCCTAAAAGTTATAGAACCCTAATGAAAATCACACCATCATATTCAGCGTATCAGAGAACCCTACTGCGGAGGTTTCAAGCTCCTATCTACAATATGTGGAATTTTGTATTTTTTGACAGAAGAAAGATCACGGATGCGTGTTTATTGGTTTGTTTGTTTTTTTTTGTTTTTTTTCCCAGGGGTGATCGTATCGACCCAGTGGTTCTAGAATATCGTTGGAGGTCTCATTTGAACGGAAATTAAAAGTTCTAGTGCCCTTTTTAAGTGACCAAAAAAATGGAGGGCAACTAGGCCCCCTCCCATACTCAATTTTTTCCCAAAGTCACCCGATCAAAATTTTGAGATAGCCATTTTGTTCAGCATGGTCGAAAATATGATAACTATGTCTTTTAGGATGACTTAATCCCCAAAGTCCCCGGGGGGAGGGCTGAAAGTTATGAACTTTACCCAATGTTAACATATAGTATTGGTTATTGGGAAGTATACAGACGTTTTCAGAGGGGATTTTTTCTGGTAGTGGAGGGGGAGTGGGTCGGGGGTTATGTGGGAGGATCTTACCATGAAGGAAGTTTTCATGGGAGAAGGGACATCGCTATGAAGGGGGTGCCGGATTTCCCAGCATTATTTAAAAAAAGATCAGAAATTATATATATAAAAAAAACAAGTTTTTAACTGAAAGTAAGGAGCAACATCAAAACTTAAAACGACAGAAAACATTACGTATATGATTGGGTTCATCCCCTAGTCAATACCTCGCTTTTTAAGCCAAAGATTATTTAGTACTTTCATAAGAGGTATTTATTCTAATTAACGGCATTTATGATTAAGGGGTCATTTTTAAAGAATTGGAACAAAATTCGAACTTTAGCTTAAAGAGCAAGGTATTTACTAGGGGGCGAACCCTCTAATATACGTATTAAAAATATAAGAATGTAGAGGTTCGTTACGTAAGTTAATTCGTAAGTTACGTATATTTATTACTAATAAAAACGTTCGTAAATGAAATTAAACAGGTTTCGAGAAAGCCATTTAACCAAATAAAATTAAAATAAATATTCAATTTTTTTTTAATTATTCATGTACGGTGAGCCAAAATCAAAACCTGCATTAATTCAAAAACTTTCAAAAATTAAATAAAAAAAAACAAGTTTTTTTAACTGAAAGTAAGGAACGACGTTACAACTTAAAACGAACAGAAATTATTCCGTATATGAAAGGGGCTGTCCCCTCCTCAACGCCTCGCTCTTTACGCTAAAGTTTGACTTTCTCACAACTCTATTTTTTTAAACAATGAAAAACTTTAGCGTAAAGAGCGAGGCGTTGAGGAGGGGACAGCCCCTTTCATATACGGAATAATTTCTGTTCGTTTTAAGTTTTAACGTCGTTCCTTACTTTCAGTTAAAAAAACTTATTTTTTTTTTATTTTAAATATAGAAAACAAACGGGGGGAAAGAGCACTACCTTGTTTTACCCCTTTACGGTTTCTATATACTCTGGGAAAACCCTGATCTATTACCTTTACTACCGCCTTAGTTCCGCAATACATGCTAGTAACTAACCTCACAAAAATACTAGGTAGTCCTATACTTCTAAGAATATCTAACAAAAGCACCCTCTCAACATTATCAAAAGCTTTTCTTAGGTCTAAAAAAGCTGCATATAGACGGCTATTCCCTGTTCCATACTTATCGACTAAAGCTCTAAGCACAAATGCCCTATCTGCTGTACTATAACCTTTCCTAAATCCTCCTTGCTCTTCATTTATAATCTTATTTTTATCTAACCACCTATCTAGCATCCTATCTAAAAGTTTCTCTAACACTTTACTAAAAACTGGTGCTAGAGCTATGGGCCTATAGTTATCATTTGAGCTAGGGTCCCCCTTCTTAAAAAGCGGTATAACAACTGAAGTCTTCCATAATTCTGGCCACTTACCTGTAGATACAATATTATTAAATGCTATAACTAATATCGACAAAAACACCGACAAAAATTTCTTAACCACCCAGGCTGGTATCCCATCCAAACCTGGTGCTGAACCTCCTTTCATCTTACTAACTACTTCTCTAACCTCCTCTCTTGTTACTTCCCCTACTAGTTCATAATCATTCTCCTGCAGCGTGAAAATACTTTCACCTGAACATGACGACTGACTATCCTCTTCTAGCCCTTCACAATCTCCTTCTAAATTCTCAAAATAACCAGGCCACGACTCCGGTGAAGGAGTTCGACCTGAAATATTAGCTCTTTCCTTTCTCATTCTACTCCAAAATTCTTTAACATTCCCTAGTGTAAAATCCTCCATCATCTTTTTCCTTTCTAAACTATCCCATTTCCGACTTTTCCTCTTCAGCAATTTCTTATATTCCCTATTCTTAACTCTATAAAAATTCAACGCTTCTAACTGCAATTGTTCATCCTGGCACTGCCTAACAATTTATAATTCTGTTTCTACCTCCTGCTTTAACCTTCTATATTCCTCATCATAATATCCTTTATCTCCTGATTTAACTTTCCTTTCTACCGCTTTACTAGACCACTGGTGCACAAACTCACATAACTCGGCAAGGAGTTCCTCAGCACCGCAATCTGGATTTCTAATCTCCTCTAATCTAGCCATTACTTCCGGTCTCGCTTTTAGCTCATTCATATTATCAATTTCTTTATTATTCCAATCTCTTTTTAACGCTTTTCGAACTCTAACCTTCTCTAGACCGACTGTCTCGTACCTCTTTACAATACCGCTCCTCTTACCTTCAACCTCTATACCCAACTCTAACTTAACTGGCCAGTGGTCTGAACCAACTGACTGAAGTACCTCAACGTCAACTGATTGAGCTGCAAGCCCACTGTCAACCAACACATAATCTATCAGACTCGGAGGAGCTCCCGACATACAGGTAAACTCCCCTACTCCCCCATCAGTTCCAAATCTCCCATTCCCAATTATTAGACCATTCTCCGAGCAGAGCTCCAAGAGCCTTCTCCCCCAACAATTCACCCTCCTATCCATATCTCTGCTACTTCTAGGCATTCCATACTCAGATGGAACCAAGTCTGGCACTTCTTGGAACGAGACACTCTCCATTTCAAATAAAGCACCAGTAAAAGCGTTAAAATCCCCCATAACAACAAAAACATCCTCTGTAAAATCTCTTCTTAGTCTACTTATCTCTTCAGCTAACACATCCCATGTTTCCTCTCTATTATAGGAACTATTCTGAGGCGCTATATACACAGATCCTAAAGTCATCCATTTATTTTTCACTAACTCCAATCGTACCCAAAGAATGTTCTCTGAATTACTAGCGATTCTATGATAACTCCGGAAACGAGCTTTACTTAGTAACACGGTTATCCCTCCATAGCAGCGCATGTTTCCAGCTGGCTTTCGCGCAACATGCTCAACACTAAAACCGTCGAATATCGGAGGGTAACTTGCGCTATGCCATGTTTCAACTAACCCTATAATATCGATTGACTTTAAATCTTCACTAATCTGTTTCACTTTATTTTTCACACCTTGTACGTTCCAGGTTACTAAACTTATTCGATGTATATGGCCGGGTTTTTCCTAGTCACTGCGTACCTGTCGCTCTTCGGTATTAGCTGCATCAAAATCTGAATCTTCCGGAGTAATGCGGTAATAGTCACGATATCTGTTACTATAGGGGGTACCTCCTCGGGGGCCCCTCGACACGTACCGACCAACTCTATTTGGCCAACCACCCGTGGGCGACACTCGCCTGGAAAAATTCCTACTCTTCCCCCTTGACTGTTCTTCAGGACTAATAACTTCTGAAAATTTTCGCGTCTTCTTATCATTACCCTTTAAGGGAGACCTCGCTAAAATAGTGTCTTTATATGGTAGGTTTTACTGCCAGTAGGTGCGGGGTTATTCACATCAACTTCAACTACTGTTTCCGCATCGCTATCAGACATTGTTGCATCGCTACCCGAATTGTCTTCCGCATTTCCTCGAATAACAGCTTCGCTACCCTTATTAATGTAGCCTGCATTAGGTGCTCTTGCCTTTTGTACTTTTTGCGTGGTGCGCGGAGTCTCCTTTATGACCTTATTCGATAGCTCCTCATATTTAAACATAACATCGTTCACACAGAGTTTGACACCCCTGAGATAGGCAGAATGACCTTCAGAGAGAGCTTTATCCATTTCTACTCTGAGGTGCTTTCTAGCTTCACGCTGGGTGGGGCTATAATCGGGTGCAGCAGAAAGTCCATATTCTTGTAGAAGTGGATTTCCCCTTAAAATCATATTTCTTACATCCATCGAATTCAGCTTTAGCACAATAGGACCCGCCTTCAATCTGAAAGAGTCTCTTACATCACTGCGGGTGAGGCGCAAATTGGGAATTACGTCGTTCAAAACCTTCATAATCTCTTCACTAAGGGTATGCCTTCTCGGATCCACCGCCTCAAAGTTGTGGATTATAACATTGCTGTGCCGCAACTCATCCTCTAAACGGTCAGCTCTAAGCGTGGCTGCCTGTAAATTTTGGCGAAGCAGTATCAATTCACTTTTCAGTTTCTCGTTAGCTTCTGCGTTCGATTTTAGCTGGACATTCACTTGTGCTAATTGTGCCTCGACAGAAGTTACACTTTCCAAAAGTTTCGGGAGAGCGTCCATTTTTGATGTCATTTCCGGCAGCAAATCCAGCTTGAAATTTATCAAACAGTTCGTGGTAACGAACTGTAAGTAAGGAGCGACCCGGCTCAATGGTAACCGAAACTCTAAAAAACGGAATTTTGATATCAATAGATACATCAAAAGAATCATATTTTAATTCTGATTTCAAATAATAAATTTTCATCAGTTTAATCTTACTATCAAAGTTACGCGCCTGAGAAAATTTGGCTGATTTTTTGAAAAGGGGGAAAGAACCCCCTAAAAGTTGTAGAACCTTAATGAACATCACAACACCATCATATTCAGCGTATCAGAGAATCCTACTTGTAGAGGTTTTTTCAAGCTCCTATCTACAAAAATGTGGAAATTTTCCATTTTTTGCCAGAAGAAAGATCACTAGATGCGTGTTTTATTTTGGGGTTTTTTTTTCCCCAGGGGTGATCGTATCGCCAGTGGTCCTAGAATATCGTGGGAGATCATTGGAGACGGAAACTTAAAAGTTCTAGGCCCTTTTTAAGTGACCAAAAAAAGATGGGGGCAACTAGGCCTCCTTCAGCTCATTTTTTTTCCCAAAGTCACCTGATCAAAATTTTGAGATAGCCATTTTGTTCAGCTGGTCGAAAATATTATAACTATGTCTTTTAGGATGACTTAATCCCTCGAAGCCCCAGGAGGAGGCGCTGAAAGTTTATGAACTTTACCCAATGTTACATATAGTATTGGTTATGGGAACCGGCTCAATTGAACCGAAAATCTAGAAAACGGTATTTTGATGCAAATAGATACATCAAAATAATTGGATGTTACTGCTGATTTCAAATATATAATTTCATCAAGTTTAATATCTACTCATCAAAATTACGCGCCTGAGAAATTTGGCTAGATTTCGAAAAAAGGGGGAAAGACCCCATAAAGTTATAGGAACCTTAATGAAAAATCACACCATCATATTCCGCATATCGAGAACCTACTGTAGAGGTTTCAAGCTTATATCTACAAAAATGTGGAATTTTGCATTTTTTGCCAGAAGAAAGATCACGGGTGCGTGTTTATTTTTTCCCCCCCAGGGGTGATCGTATCGACCCAGTGGTCCTAGAATATCGTGAAAGGACTCATTGGAATGGAAATTAAAAGTTCTAGTGCCATTTTTAAGTGACCAAAAAAATGGAGGGCAACTAGGCCCTCTCCCACGCTCATTGTTTTCCCAAAGTCACCTGATCAAAATTTGTAAATAGCCATTTTGTTCAGCATGTTCGAAAATATTATAAGTATGTCTTTTAGGATGACTTCATCCCCTGAAGTTCCCGGGAGGAGGGCTGAAAGTTATGAACTTCACCCAATGTTAACATATAGTATTGGTTATTGGGAAGTATACAGCACAGACGTTTTCAGGGGAGATTTTTCCTGGTAGTGAGGGGGGGGGGGGTCGGTCAGGGACATAAGCAGGGAGGGGGGCCTCCAGGCCCGCCCCCCCCCCCGAAATCTCACGATTTTTTTCATTTTCCCATAACTGTCTGATTTTTCTCACAGAATAATGGGTGTGAAGGATTTGCCCCCCCCCCCCCCCGAAAAAAAATTGCCCCCCCCCCCCCCCCCCCGAAACAAATTCCTGCGTACGTGACTGTGGTCGGGGGTTATGTAGGAGGATCTTTCCATGAATGAAGTTTTCATGGGGGAAAGGACATTGCTATGAAGGGGACGCCGGACTTCTCAGCATTATTTTAAAAAAGATCAGAAATTAAATATAAAAAAAACAAGTTTTTCAACTGCAACAGCAGCAACATCAAAACTTTAAACGAACAGAAAATATTACATATATGATTGGGTTCACCCTCTAGTCAATACCTCACTCTTTAAGCCAGAGATTAGTACTTTCATAAGAGCTATTTATTCTAATTAACGGCCTTTGTGATTAAGCGGTCATTTTTAAAGAATTGGAAGAAAATTCGAACTTTCGTTTAAAGAGCAAGGTATTGACTAGGGGGCGAACCCCCTAATAAGCGTATTAAAAATATATGAATATAGAAGATCGTTCCGTAAGTTAATTCGTAAGTTACGTATATTTATTACTAATAAAAACGTTCGTAAATAAAATGAAACAAGTTTCGAGAAAGCCATTTAACCAAATAAAAGCAAATTAATATGAAAATTTTGTTTTAATTATTCATGTACTGTGAGCCAAGATCAAAACCTGCATTTATTCAAAAACGTTCAAAAATTAAATAAAAAAAACAAGTTTTTTTAACTGAAAGTAAGGAGCGACATTAAAACTTAAAACGAACAGAAATTATTCCGTATATGAAAGAGGCTTTCCCCTCCTCAACGCCTCGCTCTTTACGCTAAAGTTTTTATTCTTTTAAAAAATAAAGTTGTGAGACAGAGTCAAACTTTAGCGTAAAGAGGATACAGCACAGATAAATTTTCGAACTTGCTTGGTTGAATGCTAGTTGCTAAATTCCTTATGAAATATACTTGCGCAATAAATTATCCTTTTTGTCACTTCAAATATAATCCGATTACGAATGCTATTTATTTGCTTAGATGTTCACAGCACGGGAGCTGAATGAGAACTGATGAGCCCATCCCGCCCTCCACGCATTTGGGTGTATCGGATGGATAAACCCATCCGATAAAAATTTGAGGTGACCATTTTGTTAAAAATAGTTCAACCAAGAGATATCCAAACTCCAGGGTCAACACAACCCCCAAGGGCCCAGGGACAGGCGGTGTAAGCCATGCCCTGGGGGCATATATGGTTGTTACGTAAGGGATACTCGTATAAACTTCCTAGAGGGCTCATTTGATTGGAAATTAAAAGTTGTAATTCATATTTTAAGAGTCAAAAGTAATTGGAGGGCAGCTATTTTCCCCTAACACTCCATTAATTTTTTTCCTAGAGGCACTTCATATAGAAGGGGTCGTCGCATAAACTTCAAAAGGGGCTTATACAATTGGAAATCGAGAGTTCTAGTGCTCTTTTTAAGAGTCAAAAGTGATCGGAGGGCAACGGCCCCCCCAAGCCTTTTTTCCTCAAATACATCAGATAAAAATTTGAGGTAGCCAGTTTGTTAAAAATAGTTCAAAGATCATATAACAAAAACTCCTTTACGTATGGCCATTTCGTTAAAAATAGTTCAAAGTTCAGATAAGAAAAAATCCTGTGTCGACACAACCTTCCCCCCAGGGCCCGGGGAAGACGTTGTAAGTATTGCTTTCGGGGCATACATGGTTCTTATGGAAGGTATTATCGTATAAACTTCGGAGAGCCCATATAATTGGAAATTGAAAGTTCTCGTTCACTTTTTAAGAGTCAAAAGTCATAGGAGGGCCACTAGGCCCCCTCTCCACGTCCTTTTTTCGTCAAACCCATCCGATAAGAACTTTGAGAGAGCCCTTTTTTCAAAATAGTTCAAAGGTCAGATAACAAAAACTCCAGTGTCGAGACATCCCCCTGGTCCCGGGGGCAGGCATTGTAAGCTATGTCCTGGGGCCGTATGTGGTTCTTATGAAAGGGATGCTCGTATAAAATTCAGAGAGGGTTCACTTGAATGGAAATTAAAAGTTGTAGTTCATTTTCTTAGAGTGAAAAAAGATCGCAGGGCAACTAGCCCCTCCCACTCTTCACGCCTTGGGTGTATCGGATGGATAAACCCATCCGATAAGAATTTGAGGTGACAATTTTGTTAAAAATAGTTCGACCATCAGATATTAAAACTCCAGGGTCAGTAAAACACTCCAGGGCCCAGGTACAGGCGTTGTAATTTATACTCTGGGGATATATATGGTTCTTATAGAAGGGATACTCGTATAGACTTCAGAGAGGGCTCATTTGATTGAAAATAGAAAGTTTTAGTTCACTTTTAAAAAGTCAAAAGAGACCAAAGCTTAATTAGTCCAAAAATAACGAACAACAATCACTACAAACAAGAGTTTGGGTATGACCTCCTTCTCTCACTGTAAAAGTCTAAAACCTACTGCGTCATTGGCGCCTTACTGAAAACTATATGCGTCTTGAACAGTCTTTGAAAGTATAAACAACATCAAATTGAATATTTGATGTATAATGATATTAATTGTTGAAAGACCCATCAGTTCAAGAATTTATTTCACTTTAATTGTCTTTTTATTTTCAATGCTGTAAGAACTGGAAAAGAAAATATTTGTAATATAATTCGTTTTTAGTTAAGCGCCAATGACGCAGTAGGCTTTTGGTTTTTATTTAAAGTTAGGAAAGGAGGCAGTATCCAAACACTTGTTTGTAGTGAAATTATATTCGTGTTTAGCAACTTTAAAAAGAGCTAATAAATTAAACTGAATATTTGATGTATAATGATATTAATTGCTGAAAGCTCTCCAGTTCAAAATGTTACTGTAATTTTAATGTTTATTTTCAATATTAAGTACAAAAGAAAATATTTGTCATAAAATTGGTTTTCAGTAAAGTGCCAATGATGCATCTGGTTTTAGACTTTTACAGTGAGAGAAGGAGGTAATACCCAAACTCTTGTTTGTAGTGATTTTTGTTCGTTTCAAGCTTGATGTGCACATTCAATTTAAGTTTCACTCGTTTAAGATTTATTTATTAATTTACATTAGTATCTATTGTATGTTTGTTTGCATTGATTCTTTATTTAATTTCTGTTCGTTTTAAGTTTCATTTATACTTCAATAAAAAAATTCTTTTTTCGTTTTAAGCTTGATTTTCATATTCAATCTAAGCATTACTCGCTTTAAGATCTATTTATTCATTTATATTATGACTTGGTGCATGTTTTTGCTATGATTGTTTATTTAAGTTCTGTTCGTTTTGGGTTTCATTTATTCTTTAATAGAGATTTCTGGTCGTTTGAGTTTGAATTTTAAAAGGTATTTGTATCTGCTGAGCTTCACTTTAAAATGGCCTTTACTTTTCTTTGAAAAACTTATTTTTCGGAAAGTTTTTTTTTTTAATTAATGTCGAGGAAAGGCAGGCCTGCTGTGTACGTTTGAATTAGGATCGTCCATATATTTTGTTTAGGTGTAGAACTATAGGCGTTTCAAAAAGAGATTTCAAGGAAACAATCCTAACTAATATAAACGGTTGCTCGAGACTTCGAAACCTACTTGTAATTCCTAAAAACATCTAATAATAACATTGCGCTACTAATTACTGACTTTCATCTACATATTGGAATAAATTATTTTAAAATTAGTTTCTTTAAAATTTAGTGTTCCAACGTTGAAGCTAAGTTTCGTATTCAAGAGTAAAAATCAAGAAAAAAATCTTAGACGTGCCATAGTTGTCATCCCTTCCTTTTAATTGAAAATAAAAAAAAAAAATTGTAAACAGAAAATTCATGCTGTTCATAGTAATTCCAAACATACACAGTTTTTTAAGGTTATTAATTAAAAAAACAAGTTTTTTTTTAACTAAAAGTAAGGAAAAACGTTAAAACTTAAAACGAACAGAAATTATTCCGTATATGAAAGGGGCTGTCCCCTCCTCAACACCTCACTCTTTGCCCTAAAGTTTTTATTGTTTTTTAACAAATAGAATTGTGAGAAAGAGTCAAACTTGAGCATAAAGAGCGAGGCGTTGAGGAACGTTGTAATAAATATACGTAACTTACGAATTAACTTACCTAACGAATTTCTATATTCATATATTTTCAATACGTATACTAGGAGGTTCGCCCCCTAGTCAATACCTTGCTCTTTAAGCTAAAGTTCGAATTTTGTTCCAATTCTTTAAAAATGACCCCTTAATCACAAACGCCGTTAATTAGAATAAATAGCTCCTATAAAAGTAATAAAAAAATCTTTGGCTTAAAGAGCGAGGTATTGACTAGCGGGTGAACCTAATCATATAAGTAATATTTTCTGTTCGTTTTAAATTTTGATGTTGCCCCTTACTTTCAGTTGAAAAACTTGTTTTTTTTTATTTTATTTCTGATCTTTTTTAAATAACGCTGGGAAATCCGGCACCCCCTTCATAGCAATGTCCCTTCCCCCATGAAAACTTCCTTCATTGAAAGATCCTCCAACATAACCCCCGACCCACCACCCTCCCCCTAATACCAGAAAAAATCCCCCCAGAAAACCTCTGTATACTTCCCAATAACCAATACTGTATGTTAACATTGGGTAAAGTTCATAACTGTCATCCCTGCGCCCGGGGACTTCAGGGGATTAAGTCATCCTAAAAGACATAGTTATCATTTTTTCCACCATGCTGAACAAAATGGTTATCTCAACATTTTGATCGGGTGACTTTGGGAAAAAATGTGCGTGGGAGGGGGCCTAGTTGCCCTCCAATTTTGCTTTGTCACTTAAAAAGGGCACTAGAAATTTTGATTTCCGTTCCAATGAGCTTCCCCACGATATTCTAGGACCACTGGGTCGATACGATCACCCCTGAAAAAAAAAAAAAAAATAAACACGCATCCGTGATCTTTCTTCTGGCAAAAAATGCAAAATTCCACATTTTTGTTGGTAGGAAGCTTGAAACCTCTACAGTAGGGTTCTCTGATACGCTGATTATGACGGTGGGATTTTCAGTAAGATTCTATAACTTTAGGGGGTCATTCCCCCATTTTTCTAAAATCTGGCATTTTTTCTCAGGCGCATAACTTTTGATGGGTAGGACTAAACTCGATGAAACTTATATATTTGAAATCAGCATTAAAATTTTATTCTTTTGATGTATCTATTGGTGTCAAAGTCCCGTTTTCTAGAGTTTCGGTTACCATCGAGCCGAGTCGCTCCTTACTTACAGTTCGTTACCACGAACTGTTTGAAACATAGAGCTATGTTCATAACTTGCAGCCCTTCACCGGGGATTGTGGGGGATTAAGTTATCCTCAAAGACATAGTTATTTTATTTTTTACCATTCTGAACAAAATGGCTATCTCAAAATTTTGATCGGGTGACTTTAGGAATAAAATGAGTTTGGGAGGGGGCCTAGTTGCCCTCCATATTTTTGGTCACTTAAAAATGGCTCTTGAACTTTTAATTTCCGTTCGAATGAGCCCTCCCATGATATTTTAGGACCACTGGGTCGATACGGTCACCCCTGGGGAAAAGAAAAAAAAGAACCAAAAAAAAAAATAAATACAACAAAGAAACAAATAAACACGCGTCCGTTATCTTTCTTTTGGCAAAAAATACAGAATTGCGCAAAATTTTTGCAGATAGGAGCTTGAAACCTCTACAGTAAGATTCTCTGGTTCACCGAATCTGACGGTGTGATTTTGATTAAGGTTCTATGACTTTTAGGGGGTGTTTCCCCTTTTTTTCGAAAATCTGACAAATTTTCCCAGACACATAACTTTTGATGGGTAGAACTAAACTTCATAATACATATATATTTAAAATCAACATAAAAATCAGTTTATTTTGATGTATCTATTGATATCAAAATTCTATTTTTTAGAGTTTCGGTTACTATTGAGCCGGGTCACTCCTTACTTACAGTTCCTTACATGGTAACCTATATTTCGTTACCACGAACTGTTTGAAAATTGGTCGTAAAAAGTTATTAGCATAAATAAATTCCTATAATTTAAGAACAAGAGAGTAGGCCATCTTCACAGAAAGAATTTGATCTTGAAGAAAAATACAACACTCAATTTTGGATTTTCAGTAATCTCTTGACGCAATTTTCAAGCCCTTACTGCGAAATTTTACATTTTTTAAGCTCAAGGATTTGTTTTTATATGCCTGGTATCAAACAGTTCGTGGTAATGAACTGTAAGTAAGGAGCGACCCGGCTCAATGGTAACCGAAACTCTAAAAAACGGAATTTTGATACCAACAGATACATCAAAAGAATCGGATTTTAATTCTGATTTCAAATATATAAGTTTCATCAAGTTTAATTTTACCCATCAAAAGTTACGCGCCTGAGAAAATTTGGCTGATTTTCGAGAAAAGGGGGAAAGACCCCCTAAAAGCTATAGAAACTTAATGAAAATCACACCATCATATTCAGTGTATCAGAGAACCCTACTGTAGAGGTTTCAAGCTCCTATCTACAAAAATGTGGAGTTTTGCATTTTTTGCCAGAAGAAAGATCACGGGTGCGTGTTTATTTGTTTTGTTTTTTTTTTTTCTTCTTTTTCCCAGGGGTGATCGTATTGACCCAGTGGTCCTATAATATTGTAGGAGGGCTCATTGGAATGGAAATTAAAAGTTCTAGTGCCCTTTTTAAGTGATAAAAAAAATGGAGGGCAACTAGGCCCCTCCCGCGCTCATTTTTTTCCCAAAGTCACCCGATCAAAATTTTGAGATAGCCATTTTGTTCAGCATAGTCAAAAATCTAATAAATATGTCTTTTACGATGACCTAATCCCCCACAGTTCCCAGGGGAAGGGCTGCAAGTTATGAACTTTGCCCATTGCTTACATATTGTATTGGTTATTGGAAAGTATACAGACATTTTCAGGAAGAATTTTTTTCTGGTAAGGGGGGGGGGCTTTTAGAGGGGGTTACTCAGGAGAATCTTTCCGTGGAGGATGTTTCTTTGGGGTAAGGGACATTTCTATGAAGGGGGCGCCGGATTTCCAAGCATTATTTAAAATACGATCAGAAATTAAATTTAAAAAAACAAGTTTTTTCAACTGAAAGTAAGAAGCAACATTAGAACTTAAAATGAACAGAAATTATTATGCATATGAGGGGGTTCTCCCCCCAGTCAATACCTCGCTCTTTACGCTATAGTTTTTTTTAGTGCTTTCAAAAGAGCTATCTATTCTAATTAAACGGCCTTTGTGATTCAGGGGTGTGTGAATTAAATTTTTTTTAATTTTAACGTAAAGAGCGTGGTATTGACTAAGGGGAGAACCCCATCATATACGTAAAAAAAAAAAAAAAAAAAAAAAAAACAAGCAATACGGCTCTATAGTAAGCCAAACTTTTAAAAACGGAACTTTGATGTCAATAAATGTATCAAAAGAATGGGCTTATAATGCTGATTCTAAATATATGAATTTTATTAAGTTTAATATTGCTCATCAAAGGCTACGAGCCTGAGAAAACCTACCTGATTTTTTAAAGAGGGGGGAAACATCCCCTAAAAGTGAAAAAATTTTAATGAAAACAACACCGTCAGATTCAGCGTATCAGAAAACCCTATAACATAGGTTTCAAGCTCATATCTGCAAAAATCTGCAACTTTATCTGCAACGTATTTTTTGCCAGAAGAAAAATATACGAATATAGAATTTCGTTACGTAAGTTAATTTGTAAATTACGTCAGAACCAAATTTAGAGACAGCCATTTAGCAAAAGAAAAGTAAAATTTTTATGCAAATTTCGTTTACTTATTCAATGACGGCGAGCCAAAATAAAAGCTGCATTAACTAAAAAACGATCAGAAATTAAATAAAAAAAAAACAAGTTTTTTTAACTGAAAGTAAGGAGCGACATTAAAACTTAAAACGAACAGAAATTATTCCGTATATGAAAGGGGCTGTCCCCTCCTCAACGCCTCGCTCTTTACGCTAAAGTTTTTTATTGTTTTAAAAAATAAAGTTATGAGACAGAGTCAAACTTTAGCGTAAAGAGCGAGGCGTTGAGGAGGGGACAGCCCCTTTCATATACGGAATAATTTCTGTTCGTATTAAGTTTTAATGTCGCTCCTTACTTTCAGTGTAAAAAACTTGTTTTTTTTATTTAATTTGTAATAAGCGTGTGTTTTTTTCTATTTGTTTATCTTAATGCAATACTTCCGCTCGAAATATGAGGTGTAAGTTTGATATTCGTAGATTTGCTGTATCTTTGATGTTATACTAAAATGAATTTGTACCATGATTATATATTTCAATTATGATTGGGGTTTTAAAATTATTGAGTTATTACTGAGGCTTTCTATCATTTTTCTGATATGATAATAACCCGTTATTTCTTACAGCTTTTCTTTTTAAGAATTTAATTTGGACATTTTAGCTACCATTTACCAAAGAATTCTCCTTAAAATAAGGAAAAAAGCAATACCTTTTTTAGAACAAGAACATTGGGATCCACCTTATATTTTCTATAGAGCGTTGTGTTTAGAAACTTTGAGAAGGAGAGTAGATAAAATTTTCACACATAATATTGCACACTTAGTCACTTTTAAGAAGATTTAGAGTTTGGAAAATTCCCATCTGATACAAAATATCGGCTAGATAGGTCTTACAGACTCTTAAAAGAAAATTAAGTTATTTTCAGATATCGAGTTTTACTTATTTCTAAGATGCAATAAAGCAAGTTAGCGGAAATTATATTATGAAATCAGTTTAAGCAAGGTTCAAAAGATCTAACAAGAGAGCAAGTTAGGGAGGCCAAGAGCTTCAGAAGAGAAGGTTTTTTTTTTAAATAAGAATATTCTTTTTGAACAATTCAGAAATCTATAGAGTCGAAATTTATAAATTGATAAAGTTACTAGAAATTAAAAAATATTTCAGCACTTTATTGGAGACGCAAAAAACTAGTAAACAGGTCTAGTTGCTAAACAAAAATAAAGCATTGAAGTTGAACATTGATCATGTGCCTTGATTTTACAAAGTTTTTAAATTTATAAGTAAAGCTTACCACAGAAAATTGTAAGTGTCCGAAGAAATAGCTCAGTCAAAGCAATTTTTGTGGAAAGACATCTATATAATTTACAAAAGTTTTTCGAGATCTATTATTCTTGGAAGAAAACATTGTTTACAAAGATAGGATAATCATCCTTATTTAAGGATTAACTTTATTTTTTTCAGGTATTTAGTAATTTTAAGTGTAGCGACAACCATTACAATTTTTATTAAAGACATTTTATTGTACTCTTTATCTCGTTTCAGTTCGCTCTTAGACCTGAAGAAAAAGCTGGGGAAAATTATATTATATTGTCCATAATTAGATAAGTATTTAGGCCAGAATTCTCAAAACATTTTGAAATTGAGACTAAATTTTGGCTTGTCACCATTCATAAGATGGTTGCTGTGCCTTCTACTGAATCGAGTAGTTGAATCGACGCAACTTAGCTTGTTATCACACCGGATAATAACGGAGCATTTAGTTCAGGATTTTTGTTCCAATTCACGAACGGAAAGATGATTATGTCATTAAATTAGAACTCGAACAAAGGTAATACAAAATAAATTTTCAGCAAATATACATTTCTCAAGCACAGCCAAAAGACAAACATAATAGTTGCCTTTTTCATAATGCCAGGTTTCTTTCAGTTTGACCTTTGACTGCTTTCCTGGGAAGAAGTGGGTACCTGGGACATGTCAGCTTCAAGATGTATTTCTCAGGCATTTGTTATTTGATTTTACTGAATCAAGCGGCTCTGAGAAGCATAATTATTCGCCATTTTAATATAATTTTTTCAATTTTTAAAGTATATAATAGAGGTTGAGCCCGTTTGTTTTCTGAATGAAATGATTTTGTCCCATAGTACCCATGAGCTGGGCACTATGGAATAGTTGCATGGTACTCTGGGACACAGTTGTAAATACAAATTTGTTTTCAGTTATTAAGAAAAATACAAAGATGTAATAACTTTTCAGTTTCAACAAAGGTAGGCATTACAGCAACATAAGTAGTGGGGCCATAATTACTTAAGGCAGAACCCTATCTCTTTTCCTATGAGAGGCCTATGACGTCACAAAAGCCCTGGCAATATTCCTCTGAGAGCCCTGGCAAAATTCCCAGGACAGCCCTCTGACGTCAAACCCTCGCACCTGTCCCCAGCTGGCAAAATTCCAATTTTTGGCAAGAGCTCAATGTCATTGGCAAGAGTTCAATGGGTCGGTTAGGTCAGGTGTTTTTCTATGACACACTCCTTCGTTTTTCTACAACATGCCCTCTAACGTCACACGACACACCCTCGCCCCTGTACAATGCGATCAGCTGTTACTAGACCCTCGCACCTGTTTCTAGGCAAGATTTCAAGCGCATGTTTCCTCATGTGACAAGCCCCTTTGTTTTTCTGTGGCAGTCCTCTGACGTCACGGCAAACACACCTGTTTCAAGCGCAGGTTACACCATGCTACACACCCTCGTCTTTAAAGGGACAGATAAGTGGAGCTACCATCCCCTCAAGCCGTCCTACATACGCAATGTGGTTACCAGTTCTATTAAAGGGAACACAGTTGCCAAGACTCCGTGACACACCCTTTTGGACTACAATGACGTCATACGACTTACCCCGTTTAAAATAGAGGGATATGTACTTTGCGACAGAACCCATGGGGAATCCCAGCTTATAACGTAATGACAGCTCACACCCTACGTAATTATTGTGCAATTCTGTCACGTAGTACTTTTTTTCGCCCGAAATCCCCAAAGCGTTTTTTTCCTTAACTTAATGGCGGTACACACTTTATGTAAGGTCGAAATATCTTACGCATGGACGACGCATCTATCACTGCCAGATAATACCATTTTGACATTTTTCACCCAAAAGCCTCAAGACATTTTCTTTTTCGGTGTTTAATTTTTCGCTCAAAACAATTTTCATATTTTTTCTTTTTTTGAATTCTTAACCCCACCAGGACTCCAAAGGTCATTCCCTTCCAATGGTACAGCGCCCCAAGCAACTCGTCCATGAAACCATTTCCAGTAATTTATATCTGGAACCATATTCTAAAAATAACCCATTCCATGACAGCTAAGATTCCCCATGTTTGGTATTCGTTAGAATGATGCGTTACTCTTTCAGTTTGAAACACTCCAGGGGACACTTGCTCACAAGATATTAATGACAATAAAAAGAAAAAGTATCGTTTCTTTACGTGAGATATTAGATTTCACACTATTGTGACAATAGGCCCCCCTTCAGCATGCAATACCGGAGGAATAAGGTTGACATTAGATGCAAACTTAAGACATATTAAGACATTTTAAGGAAAATATCCACTTCTTTAGTACCTGTTAGATCTGTTAGTACCTGTTTCACCTCTTCCATGAAAAAAATTCCTTAATGTCTCCACCCTAACTTTTAAGCTGTAGTTCACCCCACAATGACATTATATGACTCCCCCCCCCAACCCTGACAAGACATCATCTTCACCAAGACATTTTTCAGGCATTTGACAGAAAACATATTAAAAATTATACCTTTAAATCCCGTGGTTCAAGTTTTTGCAATCCAAGCCATTCATAATACCCTCACAAAATACTCCACGCCGCCATGGCATTTCACCCATAAGACACCGGTTTCTCTACGTTTAAGTTAGGTTTATATAACTTAGGTTAGCATGAGCGCTCATGTTAACCTTAGTTACATGAACCTAACGGAAGCGTAGAGAAACCTAACTTTGAAAGAAAACTTCTAACAGAAACACTTGTTATCAGTGATTAAAAATTGTTACTTTTAAGATAAATTTGTTATCTTTGACGGATAAGTTGGAGTTATTGGAAAAATTTGTTACTGTTTAGGAAATACTTGTTATTTCTAGGAGAAATTTATTGTTAGGTAAAAGTTTGTTAGTATTAAGGAAAAGTTGCTACTTCGATGAGAATATTTGTTAGTGTTAAAGAAAACTTGCTACTTCTGACCGAAAACATGTTATCATAAACGAAAAATTGACACTTCAAAGAAAAATTTGTTGGTGTTAAGGAAAACTTGCTATTCTAGCAGAAAACTTGTTATCATAAGGATAAAATTGTTACTTCTAAGAAAAATCTTGGTATCTTTGACAAGAAAAACTGTGTTACGGTAAAAGTTTGTTAGTATTAAGGAAAAAGTTGCTCCTTAGATGGAGAATATTTGTTGTGTTAAAGAAAACTTGCTAACTTGACCGAAAACATGTTATCATACAAACGAAGAAACTTGACACTTCAAAGAAAAAATGTTGGGTGTTCGAGGAAAACGATGCTACTTCTAGCAGGAAAACTGTTAGCCAATAAGGATAAAATTGGTCTTCTAAGAAAAAATTTGGTATTCTTTGACAGAAAACTGTTACTTCTAAACAGATAACTTGTTATCATTGACAAAACATTGTTAATTCTATGTGAAATTTGTTATCTTTGATGGAAAACCTTGTATCATTAGAAGAAATGTGTTATTGCTAAGAGAAACAATCTTACTTCTAAGATAAATCGGAGTGTGTAAAGTAAAAGTTTGTTAGGATTGAGGAAAAAGTTGTTACTTCGATGAGAATATTGTTACTGTTAAGGAAAACATGCAACTTCTGGTAGAAAATTGTTATCATAAGGATAATATTGTTACTTCTAAGAAAAATTTGGTATCTTTGACAGAAAACTTGTTACTTTTAACAGATAACTTGTTATCATTGACGAAAAATTGTTACTTCTATGTGAAATTTTTTTATCTTTGACGAAAAACTTGGTGCTATTAGAAGAAATTTGTTATTGCTAAGAGAAAAATGTTACTTCTAAGAGAAATTTGAGTGTGTTAAGTAGAAGTTTGTTAGTATTAAGGAAAAGTTGTTACTTCGCTGAGAAAATTTGTTAGTGTTAAGGTAATCTTGCTACTTCCGACAGAAAATGTTATTATAAATAAAAAAATTGTTACTTCTAAGAAAACTTTGTTATCTTTGCTGGACAACTTGCTAGTTCTAGCAAACATCGTGTTATAACTGGCTAAAAAATATTTCTTCTAAGAGAAATTTGATAGTGTTAGGTAAAAGTTTGTTAGTATTAAGGAAAAAAGTTGATACTTCGAAGAGAAGATTTGTTAGTGTTAAGGAAAACTTGCTACTTCTGGCAGAAAACTTATTATCATAACGAAAAAATTGTTACTTCTATGAAAAATTTGGTATGTTTGACAGAAAACTTGTTACTTCTTACAGATAACTTGCTATCACTGACGAAAAATTGTTACTTCTATGAGAAATTTGCTATCTTTGACGAAAAACTTGATGCTGTTAGAAGAAATCTGTTACTTCTAAGAGAAACTTGTCTCTTCTAAGAAAAATTTGGTATCTTTGACAGAAAAGTTGTTACGTCTAACAGATAACTTGTTATCACTGATGAAAAATAAACACTTCTATTAGAAATTTACTACCTTTGCCTGAAAACTTGGCGCTATTAGAAGAATTTTGCTACTTCTATGAGAAATTCGAATGTGTTAAGTAAAAGTTTGTTCGTATTAAGGAAAAATGTTGTTACTTCGAAGAGAAAGTTTGTTAGTGGTAAGAAAAAACTTGCCACTTCTGACAGAACACTTGTTATCATAAGCAACAAAATTGTTACTTCTAAGAAAAATTTGGTATGTTTGACAGAAAACTTGCTACTTCTAATAGAAATGTTATCTTTAATAAAAAACTTCGTGCTATTAGAAGAAATTTGTTACTGCTAAGAAAAACCTGTTACTTCTAAGAAAAATTTAGTATCTTTGATAGAAAACTTGTTACTTCTAACAGGTAACTTGTTATCACTGACGAAATTTTTTTACTTCTATGAGAAATTTGTTATCTTTGGCGGAAAACTTGATGCTATTAGAAGAAATTTGTTACTGTTAAGAAAAAACTGTTACTTCTAAGAGAAATTTCAGTGTGTTAAGTAAAAGTTTGCTAGTATTAAGGAAAAAGTTGTTACTTCTAATAAAAAATTGAGTGTGTTGAGTATAAGTTTGTTACTATTAAGGGAAAAAGTTGTTGCTTCGAAGAGTAGTGTTAAGAAAACTTGCTACTTCTGACAGAAAACTTGTTATCATAACGAAAAATTGTTACTTCTAAGAAAAATTTGGTGTGTTTGACTGAAAACTTCTTACTTCTAAACAGATAACTTGTCATCATAACTAAAAATGGCTAATTCCAAGAAAATTTGTTGCTTTCATGAGAAAAGTTTTTAGTGTTAAGGATTACATGCTACTTCTGACAGAAAAGTTGTTACTTCTAACAGGTTACTTCATGCCATTGACAAAAAATTGTTACTTTTAAAATCAATTTGATATCATTGACGGGAAAGGTTGGTGCTATTAGAAAAAATTTGTTACTGTTAAGAAAATTTTGTTATTTCTAGGAGAAATTTGAGTGTGTTAAGTAAAAGTTTGTTAGTATTAAGGAAAAAGTTTTTACTCTCATGAGAAAATTTGTTAGTGTTAAGGAAACCTTGCTACTTCTGACAGAAAAGATGCTGTCATAAACGAAAAAATTGTTACTGTGTGTTTGAGTGTGTGTGTGTGGGTGTGTGTGTGTGTGTGTGTGTGTGTGTGTTTGTGTGTGTGTGTGTGTGTGTGTGTGTGTGTGTGTGTGTGTGTGTGTGTGTGTGTGTGTGTGTGTGTGTGTGTGTGTGTGTGTGTGTGTGTGTGTGTGTGTGTGTGTGTGTGTGTGTGTGTGTGTGTGTGTGTGTGTGTGTGTGTGTGGTGTGTGTGTGTGTGTATGTGCGTGTATGTGTGTGTGTGTTTGTGTGTGTGTGTAGTGTGTGTGTGTTTGTATGTGTGTGTGTGTATGTGTGTGTTTTTGTGTATTTGTGTGTGTTCGTGTGTGCATTTGTGTGTGTGTGTGTGTTTGTGTGTTTGCGGGTGTTTGTGAGTGTATGTGTGTGTATTTGTGTGTGTGTGTTTATTTGTGTGTGTGTGTGTGTGTGTGTGTGTGTGTGTATGTGTGTGTGTGTGTGTGTGTGTGTGTGTGTGTATGTGTTTGTGTGTGTGTGTTTGTGCGTGTGAGCGTGTGTTTGTGTGTGTTTGTGTTTGTTTGCTTGTTTGTTTGTTTGTATATTTTTAAATATTAGAAGACGCTTATATTGATGATGACTGGTGTATTAGGGATAGCAGAAAGTGATTATTGCTTATTGTTAAGAAATATTCAACCCAAGAATACTTGGTGTTCCAGGAAAAAAATCATATTCTGTTACGTTCTTATAAAGCAACAAGTGAGAAATGGTTGTGTCTTATCGCTACGAAATATTAAAGCCCAGAAAGGCAGTGTATTGAAAGAAAATTGTGAGTTACTTATCTACATGACAGAGTCAACTCTAGAACTCTGGGCCAAGTCATAGAAATCAAGAGCAAACTATCGAAATTGTGATCAAAGTGTAGAAATCATGGTCAACTTCTATGCAAACATTAGTAAAACAATGAAATCCTGATAATTTCATAAAAAAACAAGAGCAAACTTTAGAAATCATGGTAGCACTAGAAATCAAAACCACCGTAGAAATCAAGGACCAAGTGTAAAAATCGCGGTCAACCTGTAAAATCATTACAGGTGGGGCCTGGTGTCATATGGTGGTGGATAGGGAATTATGCCACTGCGGTGTGGAGAGTTTTGTGGGGGTATCATGATAGGCTTGGGTTGCAAAAACTTGAATCACGGGATTTAAAGACATAACTTTTTATTAGGAAATGCTTGAAAGATGTTTTGAGGGAGACATAGCGATGTCATGGGGGTGTTTAATACCACCCATAATTTACCAATATGGTCCGCTTGTCAATGACTAGGATACTCTAGAGCTTAAAGATAAGGTAGGAGGTGTTAAATGATTTTTTTTGCTAGAGGGGGAGTGAAATCTAACAATACTCAGTGAAACGGTGCATTTCGTTAAAAGTCTTTCAATAATACCTCTTAATATCGTTTAAATATACCACTAATATCAGGTAATCCAGGGTGTGGGGGCGGGGGGGGGGTGTCACATGGGTGAAATTCCATGGTGGTGTGGAGTATTTCGTGGGGGTATCATGATAGGCTTGGGTTGCAAAAACTTGAATCACGGGATTTAAAGATATAATTTTTAATATAAAATGCCTGAAAACTGTCTTGGTAGAGATGATGTATTGTCAGGGTTCGGGGGAGTCATATAATGTCATTTTAGGGTGAACTACAGCTTAAAAGTTAGGGTAGAGACATTAAGGAATTTTTCCCATGGAAGAGGTGAAAATCTAACAGGTACTAAAAGAAATGGATATTCTCCTTAAAAGCTCTTAATATGTCTGAAATTTGTATCTAATATCAACCTAATTCCTCCGGTATTGCATGCTGGAGGGGAAGGGCGTATTGTCGCAATAGTGTGAAATCTATTATCCCACGTAAAGAAACGACACATTTTCGTTTTATTGTTATTAATACCTTGAGAGCAAATGTCCCTGGAGTGTATCAAATTGGAAGAGTAAGGCATCATTCTAACGAGTATCATAAAATGGGAAATCTTAGCTGTCATGCAATAGGTTATTTTTAGAATATGGTTCCAGATACAAAATACTGGAAATGGTTTCATGGACGGGTTGCTTGGGGCGCTATACCATTGGAAGGGAATGACCTTTTGAGTCCTGGTGGGATCAAGAACACTAGAAAAAGAAAAATATGAAAGGTGTTTCGAGTGAAAAATGAAACGCCAAAAAAGAAAATGTCTTGAGGCTTTTGGGCGAAAAATGTCAAAAAGGTATTATCTGGTAGTGATGGATGCGCCGTCGATGCGAAAGATGCGCTGACCTTACATAAAGTGTGTACCGCCATTAAGTTAAGGAAAAAACGCTTTTGGGGTTTCGAGTGAAAAAATAAGTATTAGGTGACAGTGTTGTACAATAATTACGTAGGCTGTAAACTGTTATTAAGTTACAAGCGGGGATTCCCCCATGGGTCCTATTGCAAAGTACATATCTCTCCGTTTGAAACAGGTAAGTTGTATGACATCATTTTAGTCCCGAGGGGTGTGTCACGGAGTGTTGGCAACTGTGTTCCCTTTAATAGAACCGGTAACCACATTGCTTAGGTGTGACGGCTTGAGAGGATGGTAGCTCCACTGTAAAGGCGAGGGTGAGTCATGTGGTGTAACATGCGCTGGAAACAGGGGTTTGTACCGTGACGTCAGAGGACTGTCACAGAAAAACAAAGGGGCTTTTCACATGAGGAAACTTGCGCTTGAAATCTTGCCTAGAACAGGTGCGAGGGTTAGTAACAGTTGATCGTATTGCACAGGTGGGAGGGTGTTTCGCGTGACATCACTGGGCATGTTGTAGAAAAACCAAGGGGTGTGTCATAGAAAAACATCTGACCTAATTGAACCATTGAACTCTTACCAAGGACATTGAACTCTTGCAAAAATGGGATTCTTGCTATCTGGGGACAAGTAGGAGGTGTAATGTCAGAGGGCTGTCCTGGGAATTTTGCCAGGGCTCTCATAAGAATCTTGTAAGGGTTTTTGTGACGTCAGAGAGCTCTCATAGGAAAAGGGATAGGGCTCTGCTTGAAGTAATTATGGCCTCACTACTAACATAATTTTGTCAGTTTCTCTCTTTCAGCTGCATATGTAGATAGATCAATCTAAAAAATAACCATCTTTGCAATGCGTTCAGTCCCACCATAGAGCCTAGGAACTGGAAGACTCAATTTGACCTCTCTAGCATCCACAGGGTATCATCCCTTTCACTCGGGAACACAAACTTCCAAGATGAGAGTTGGCTTTTCAGGAAGTTGACAAAGTAACCATCACCTAGTTCCTCTAGGACCTCACCAGCATAAAATTTTGAACCCTTCTGGCGTTACTACTCCACTAAAACGAAATCACCAGGTTTTATCGCGTCTGTTTCGTTTCGCTTCATTGCAAACCTTAGGAGATATGGTTGCACTAAAGCTGGCAAAAACGCAAAAAACAACAAAGAAAATGGAAAATCATTTATGAGTCAATAATTAAACTGTAAAAAGTCAACTAAAAAGTTAAGAAAATAGAAACTGGTCAAACTAAACTTAAACAAATACAAATAAGAAAAAGTGTTGAAAGGGACATTAAAAAAGTGGTTGGGGCAAAGTAGGGAAAGCGAATAAATATAAAAAAGAATGAGCTATTAATATACATAAATTAAAAGGGACACTAAAAAAGTGTCAATAATTTAACTGCATAAAGTAAATAAAAGAGTTAAAAAGATAAAAACTGGTCAAAAAAGGGGGTCCCCTCCATTTTTTCAGTCATGATTAACAGCTTCACGGAGGAATTTCCTGACCGATAGAAATCTGTTGATGACCTAACGGTTGTTGAAACTTGCTTCAGAAAAATAATAAGCGACCCTATGATTATCCTCAATGAAATTGAAGATGAGGCCTTGGACTTAGACATGACAGTGAACCCTCTAAGTTCATGATAATGCCAATTGTTTCCTCCAATCCTCGCCCTGTTTTCTTAATCCTATTCCTCCTGAAATTTCTGTGTCCTCATTTAAACTACTTGACGTCACAATTCTTTCAAATTTAAAGTGGGATATCTACGTTAAAGACATCACCCATAGAGCTAATGTGTCTATCGCCCTCCTTAAGCTCCTGAATAAATTTAGCGTCCTCCCTTCCCACTCCTTAAGGATTACTAGCAGCTCGTTAGCATTTGGGTACCCTGGGACACAATGTACTCGAAATGTCCTATGGTAGCCAGAACCAAATTTCCCAGAGTACCCTATAGGCACTGTTCTAGAAAAAAAAAATTCTTCTCTACCAGTAGATGGCGAGCGGCCAAATTGAAAATATACCAACAGAAAGCCAAGAAATTTATTAATTCCAACTGAACTAATGCTTCTCCCCACTCTACTTACCTTAAATTACTTCAAAATCTCACAAACTGAGTTTTTCTTTCAAAATACACCGAAAAACTTCTCATCTCAATACTTTGAAAAAAATTACATCTAAGAGCCACTATTTTTCGTCCACGGTTTTAGCGATAGATGGCAAACTCGATGCGCTTAAGCAACTTTGTTTTATCCCTTATTTTCTGTAGGAAATGCACATGTCTCGGCGTACCCTAGTCCCAACGTACCCACTTCTCCCTATGTAGATTTCCAGCTGTAGCTTGTAGCAGACACAGTTAATGCTGCTTTGATAAGAAGTCTAGCGATAAAAACGGGAGCTCTTTAAGAAAATCACAGACATTTCTAATATACAATCAAAAAGCAGAGCAGGCATGTCTTGGATTTATTTCCCTGCCTTTAATACAATCAGATTATCATATTTTCCCCAACCAATCTCAGCAGCATAAACATTGCCACTCTCGTAATCCATTTTTCCTCGTCACCAGTTCATGAATAATTGAAACTGGGATTGTCAATATCTTTCGTTCTGGTATAGATCCAGTAGAAAAGACATCTTTACTCACAAATGGAGTGGATAATCCCCCACAATGCTGAATAGTATCATTATTGCTTGTCAATATCGAAAGAATAAATCACACGTGGGTGTTTAAAATCTTTTTATGGCACTTTGAAAAAATGAAGTTGGCGGAGCTTTTTATTCGATTAGTTCCAATGTTTCAATTACGTCTATAGGAAATATGTTTTATAACAAAACACTCACTTTTGTAAGTTTGAGCGTATTTTAGCAGGAGGTCTAGTAATCTTTCTTGTCCATTAACTAACTTTTGACTTTATTAAATAATAAAAAAAAAGATTTTTTCAAACTGAAAGTAAAGAGCAACATTAAAACTCAAAAGGAATGGAAATTGTTCCGTATATGAAAGGGTTGCCTGCCTTCCTCATTACCTTGCTCTGCACGCAAAAGTTTTTAGCACTTTTAAAAAAGAATCCTCTTCTAATTTAACTGTCCTTGTGTCTCAGGAGTCGTTCTTAAAAAGTCGGGAAGAACAGTCAAACTTTAGCGTAAAGAGCAAGGTATTAACCCTTTGATGCCTGAATATTGAAAAAAGAGAGGAAAAAATTCCGTGCCTGTTTCTGTGCTTTATTTAAGGTCATTCCGCAACGAAAATGTAAAGAAAAAATTTTTATTGATAAAAGTGAAGAAACTACAGAATGGTTCCCAGAGGCAACATCCGGCAGTAACAGTACATAGTCACACATCGCCTAGCTAGTGTGGTAAGATAGGAAACAGTTTCTGTTTGGCGTGAAACACAAAGCCACTTCGTACTTCACACACTTCACCTTGGCTTGAACACAAGCTCGGCACCTCTGTTTGCTATCTATCCAAGCTGGAAAGGACTCCTGGCCGTCGAGTCTCGTTGAGTCTGGTGGGCGGCAACTATGCTTTCTTTTCTTTTGGGATAGAGCTTCGTTGAGTGGTCTACCTCTCTTAGGTGTCACTGAGGATGCACCAGACTAGTAAAAGTAAGGCGCGTGCAACGTCCTTTTTCAACTGCAGCAAGTTCATGGTCTTTTGTCCAGTAGGAAGACACCTGCGATATAGGATCTACCCATTTACAATGGAAAGGTCAAATAAGAAAAAGAAAATTCGCATGTACCACTTGTTTCGAGACTTGAAGTCAATTCTGTACAGCTCTATCAGCATATCGGCAAGATCAAGGCCACCCATAAAGCGATTGCATTCCTTCACGCAGTGTGGTCTCTTCACTTCTATATGCTCTTTTCGCTTGCCATCCCACCTCTCACAGGTATCTTCAGGATCCACAGCTGCATAGGTTGATATCAAGTGAACTGGCTTATTATCATACCACTTCACCACTACAACATTCGACTGCATTTCCACCTGCCAGTCATACGAGTCTCTTCCTTGCGCTTTCATTTTGCTATCTAGTTCCAAAGCGCAGCCTTTTAACCTGTTTACTCTAATTGTAGCCAGTGTAAGTATACCCTGGTCATTTAGGGTCTGGGCCAGGTCTAGAGACGAAAACCAGTTATCGTAAAAGAGCTTATAGTTCATGTGGTTTGGGATTCCCCTCGCAAGTCGGAGGACAAAGTCAGCACCAACCCCCAAATCACTTGTATCAACTGATCCCTTGCCGGTGTACATTTCTAAATCATACACAAATCCACTTATTCCCATTCTGGAGATGAACTTGTATCCCCACTTATGTGGTTTTTTCGGATTGTACTGCTTCAGCGATATTCGCTGCTTCATCGGAACTATTTGCTCATCAATGACCTGGTGTTCTTCCGGGTGTATCTTCATGAAGTTGGCTCGAACCTTCTCTATCAAGGGACGAATTTTATGAATCTTGTCGTAACCAGGATCTCCCTGAGGCTTGTGCGATACATTATCACTGAAATGCAAATACTTCTTTATCAGTTCAAATCTGTCACGTGACATAGCATCGGCTATCACGGAGCAACGAGTTTCGTTTGACCAGTAGTTGCGATAGGAGGGCATTTCCACTATTCCTGTAAACGCAAGGACTCCCAGGAAACACTCAATGTCAGCCGAAGAAATGCCTAACTGCTTGCCATCTCTCTGAATTGCATATATGTTCGTCTGATCGCGTATGTGACTTACTACTTCTATGTCGAAAAACCACCTGACATATTTCAATGGGGTCTTCCCACTCGTTTCTTGGTCGACTCGAAGCTGATCTTTCCACAGAGTGTCTGGTGGGACAAAATCTACTTTCCTCTAAGCAATGTCTCGTCATCTCATTGGTTTGGAAGTAGGAATACTTGAGGCTTGTTGTGGTCGGGTTTCTTCATCTCCATTAGCTTGAGACTTTCCTGACTGTCGCAGTCGTTGGCCTCAATTCGCCCGGTTTCTATTTCAGCTTTGAGCAGTTCTTCTAAAACTTCGTCAGGAGGAACATACTGTGGATCAGATGGGTCTTCAACTTCTTTTGGCAGGTCTTCCAGGTCAGAAGTATCATCTGGACAAAGAACAAAATTCATAGCTTGTGCCAATGAAATTGGGCGTGAAGGTAGTTTCTTCATAGTTGTAGAGTACTCATCTTCCGCTGTTTTTGGGGTGGTTGATGTAACTTCATCCATTGCAACCCTAGAAAACACATATTCGTTGAGAAACTTAGTCAATCTTACTAATTGTATCTACAGGAAATTTCGTAATTTAGCTACAGAAAATTTAGTATTTTACTATTGACAATAGCAACCCCAAGCTCAAGCTGTTCTGGATGGTTCCTCAGAGGTACAGATCCTATTTAGCATGGTAGAACCATCAGAAATTATAAGATAGTGGCGTAAAAACAGTGGTTACGGGATATCTTAGCATATCACACTCTATATACTTTCAGTCGCCTGAAAAGTTACCATTTCTGACGGATGGTTCCTCTAGAAACCACGATTTTTAGGGCCCTTCCCTTCCCTTAACTTTCACACTATCGATGCAAACGACACTTCATTTGAACTGTCAGACCTTCATCTCTGCCAGGTTAGGGAAATAAAACTCTAGAACAAATCACTACGTTGTCAATTACAAAAATACATACCCACCTTTCTGAAAAATCCAAGGAGGCAAAAAGTACTTACTTCGACTGCGATTATCTCACCCAAAGGCGGACGATCATAAACTGAGAAAAAAAACAGGAAAAGAGCTCGTTTACTACCACAAAGTGATAGCAACCCCGAGGGGATAGCTTTTGTAGTTTTGATAATAAAAAATTATGAAATCTGTGGTTCCTGAGGGAACCTTTAGGCATCAAAGGGTTAAGGAGGTTGACCATCCCTTTATATAGGAAATAATTTCTGTTCGTTTTGAGTTTTAATGTTGCTCCTTACTTTCAGTTGAAAAAGCTTGTTTTTAGTTAATTTCTGATTGTTTTTCAAATTATGCCGGTAAATTACCTTAAAATTACCTTAAATCACACTTGCTAGCGATATGGACGAGTCCAGTGTACGCCAGTAAATCTGGCTCACCTTCCATTAAAAATCCCCACCTCACGGGGCAGTCTTATGTGGAAATGTCCTTCCATGTAAAATACACCTCCCCCCCCGTAAAATTCCTTCGAGAAGATTCCATCCTCGCTAAAAATACCCCCCCCCCACCCCCTCAGTAAAAATTTCTTGTAGAAGATTTATCTTGAAATATTCTCCTTAGTATACTTTTATTTGAAAAAGACTTAAAGTTCTAATTGTTTTTCCGATCACTCCGGAAATCCCCCCTCTCGTGGAAAATTTTTACCGAAAATCTCTTCATTCCCAGTTGAAAGTTGCTCAAAACACGCTGAAAATTTCCCCGTGACAATAACCCCGGGACATCTCCACATGAAAAATTGAGTAGGCAAAGATAAATAAAACAAATAAAAAGAATCTCGTATTGGAATTCTTTCAAATCCCCCCAGTCTAAAATTCCAACTAGCAAGTTCACCCCTGGAAATTTCCCTCCACTTGGAAATTATCCCAATGGAAAATCAGACCAAGCACAAAATCCCCCAAAGTTGCCTCTATACTTTCCATTAACAATTACTATGCGTAAACGATAAGCAAATTTTGTTATTTTGATAAGCAAGCCTCTGGGGATAAGCAAGACTTATCCCCAGAGGCTTGGGGGGTCATTTTGTTTCCGAAGGCATAGTTTCGGGATTTTTGAATTATGCTGAACAAAATAGCTGTCTCAAAATTTTGATCGGACGATTTTGGGGGAAAGGGGCATGGGAAGAAGGCTAGTTGCCCTCCAATCTTTTCCGTCACATAAAATAGACCCTAGAACTTTTAATTGCCCTTCAAATGAGCTCTCTCTTGATGTTCTAGGACCATTGGTTCGATAAGATCTCCCCTTGGGAAAAAAATAAAATAAATAAACACGCTTCCGTGATCTTTCTGCTGACAAAAATACAACATTCCATTTTTTCGCAGATAGAAGTTTTAAACCTCTACAGTAGGGTCCTCTGATACGCTAATTTTGACGGTGTAATATTAATTAAGATACGTTGACTTTTAGGGGGTGTTTTCCCCATTTTCCGAAAAACCAGGCAAATTTTCTTAGGCTCGTAGCCTTTTATGGGTAACACTAACTTATTGAATCTTATACATTTGGAATCAGCATAATTAGCCTATTCTTTCGATCAATTTAATGATGTCAAAATTCTGTTTTTTAGAGTTCTGATTACTATTGAGCCGTATCACTCCTTATTTACAGTTCGTTAGCACGAACTATTTGATTTGGCTGGGTCAGACAGTGATAATGACGATGCACGGTAAAGAATTGCATTATTAGTTTTTGCCTTTTCGCAATTGTTGAAATTCATCTATAATTTTAATTCATAAGTACTCAGGAGCATTATTAATAAAAAACACATGCTTTTCATTGCACTTTATAATTATTGTATATTGACTTCATTACTTATGATTAAAAACTGCCCAATTGAGTTAGAAATAGAACAGCAGCTATTATCATGTCAGGGGATAAGTTTTTAGGAGTTATTCTTATTTCACACATCAAAATTTAGCCCATTTTGTACATAATTCTCTATTCTTCTATTTAGCTTTCAGTTTATCTAAATTGTCAATCTTCGAGATTGAATAAGGCTCTTAAGTAAAGCAAGCTCCACCGTTTGTACTATTGTTAATGGAGGCTTATGACCCTTTCAAAGAAATTGCTGCGTTTCACTGGATTTATTTCCTTTGCCAATAATACTTACCTAATAGCTTCTTCATAATGAGAGACAGCAAGTTGTGCATGGCCATAATCCTTTTGAAGATTTGCATAGTTGTAGTGCATTTTTGCATTTTGAGGGAAAGTCTGAAGTCCTGACCTAGAACAGGAGGTATCTAAAAGCTTAAAGTGAATTAATTAACTGATCACCAACTTAAATTATGATTGATCATAAGTAGGATTTTACTATTTATATGCAAAGATTGAAAGGAATGGAAAGGGAGAGAAAAGGATTAAAGAAAAATACAATCAACCATTCTAAAAATATACTCAATTCGTTCCCGTTAAACTTGCTTCAAGGGAAAACTAGGCCCTCGATTGCTTGCCCTTAAAAACTACTCACCATCACTTACCTCCTAAAAAGTAGGTGGAATACACTGACCCTCCTCCCCTGCAGGAGCCTTTCCTTATAATTCATCGAATGAGCTCAGTCCCAAGTTTTTACGGTCCCCTCTTCTGTATGAACGACGAGAAAAAAATAGACTGACACGCGTGACTCTTTACAAGGTCAACGCCAGTGCGTTGACTGTAAAAGCCTCAATGTGTATTCCCATCCTTCTTTCTGTAGTAATTCAAAATGAAAGATTAACCTCGATTAAATGCATTTAGATTTGTTTCTCTGCCAATCTAATAACATTATATAGACGCAATTCTGCTAACAGGTAGCGCAAAAATTTGACACCAGGACATCTGCAATAGTTTTCTCACGGGGGGGGGGGGGGGCTAAGTTCTTATAAACTGGATCCAGGTGGTTATAACTTGTCCAAAATATTTTATTTCCTTACAAGGAGTATATTGTCATAACACAACAATTTTAAATTGGCGATAAAGTCACTGTTGTGTTTTTTTCTTTTTATTAAAAACATGTTTATATAGGGAGGGTCTCTTAAATCAAAGGATTTAACCATGTGTATGTGTTTTTAAACACGTTTTTCTGGGAGTGAGCTTGACAAAAGTAAGTTTTCCGTAGAGCTAAGTTTTCTAAGAGCAAGTTCATGGGGGTGAGTATTCGAGAGTTCAGTTTTCTTTTGGAAAAGGTTTTCCAGGGGCGAATTCTCCAAGGGTAAGTTTCCCTGGGACAGGTTTTCCAGGATGAGTATTCGTATAGATCAGGCAAGAAACATGTTAAGAATGAACAGAAAATTTAACGCCAGTTTTCAGAAGTAACATTGCTGATGAGACAGATGACGTTTTTAAGAGTAAGTGTAGAAAATACAAGTTATTCATAATGGACCTAAAGGAGTCACAATGCTAATAGACAAAGTAATTATTGTTACTCAGAAGGAAATTTCACTTTATTTTTTAATTTCAATAAGTTCAACTAACTTGGCTAATAGTAAAAATTTTCAAAGGCAACAGATTCAAGCAGAGAAAGGTTAGGGCCTTTACCCTTTAGTAGGTAAAATTACTTATCTATTTAGTCAATGATAGGTAAACTGAATGTGATTAGTAATGTGAAACCAGGATATATTTTTTTAGATTATTTTTTCCGTTAAAGTTAGCTAGTAGTTTGATAAAACATAATATTTAGCAATGACAAATTGGTGCGTGGTCAATAAGCAGTTAGTTTTGTAACGGAGGTCAAAAACCTTCTGGCATATTTTAAATCTTATGAAAAATGTCATCTATAAGCCTAGTACTATTAGAAATACAACCCTGAAGCTAAGCAAAAATTAATATATAAGCAATTTTGCTTTTGTAATTTTCAAAACAGTTTTAAATGCACCTTAATACATTGAATCTGTTTGTTTTTTTCCTTTCGTCTGGCACAAGAAAATCATTAAAATTATTCTCAAGCTTTTATGTCTTCTTCTACTTGTCGTCATTAAAGCTGTAATAAAGTATTCTAGAGTCAGTTAAGATAAAGCAATCCTCAACAATATCCTAGGAAAACCTTTACTATTTGAATCCTGTAATCAAGTAGTCAAGTCAAATAAAAACTAATTTAATTTCCACTTGAAAAAAAATTACCTGAAGAGAGAATCTCTTGACTGCCAATCGTAATTTCTTAGCCAAGTTTTTCCTGTGAAAGATACAAGTGTCAGACAAAGACTTAGAGACAAAATTGTTCTGATGCTCTTCCAGCTACATTGCTTCCAAATTTTGTAGAAACCATGACCGATCAACAAGCAAAATCCAAGACTATAATTAAAACGAAAATAAGAATACATCAATATATTTAACTAGCCAAAGGGCCTGTCCGACGACAGGCATAAAAATGAAAAGAAACTATGTCGTAGCATATCATCTTTTGTGAGGAGGAGTGGAGAAAAAAAAAAATTGCCCCTTCCCCTTTACCCCTCCAAAAAGAGAAACACCTTTTTCTGAAAGTTTTTTTATGGCTTAAAACGTGAATCAATCCCTCAGACGGGGGACAAAACAGGCCGTAATCAGCAAACTACGTAGCCTATAGATTCGTTAAGCTTTAACGAAATCTTCTTACTTAATGCAATCTTTATAATGAGTATATTTGCTTGCCCGTGGCCTTCAGGCATGAAAAATACATACCTCATTTCGAGAATTGGAAATGTGCTAACGCTTAGTGAACTGCTGTTGAATCTGCAGGGACGCTTTGGGTACCCGTTTCAAAGCATCTCATGACTGTTTCAAACAATTTGTGGTAACGAACTGTAAGTAAGGAGTGACTCGGCTCAATAGCAACCGACACTGTAAAAAACGGAATTTTGATATCAGTAGATACATCAAAAGAATCAGCTTATTATGCGGATTCCAAATATATAAAATAAAGTTTAGTTTTACCCATCAAAAGTTA